>WSYH01007624.1:0-32416 GCA_036426205.1 Ascaphus truei
ACGCTCTGAAACTAGAGAGTGGATGGCTCAAGGTGTAAATGTACAAGTAGTAAACATCACGTGTTTGCATCACGTGTGATGGCGCGGTAATGGCCCTGAAGATAACCTGTGGGTGAGTCCTAGTCAGACTCCAGCGCTGCGACACTGGTTGCCCCATCGCCTGCAAACATTTGCTCTTTTCGTCCGTGGTGCTGGGGTACAGTAAGTCTGTTTACAACTCTGTATGGAAGGTTGTGGATTTGTGGAATAGCCTCCCACAGAGGTTTACCACGTAGAAATATCAAACGTGCTTTGATAAAAACGTGTATCCTAAATATGAAAAAAAGCAAAGGATCCAAATAGGGCCTGATGTTTCAACACACAGTGGGTGTCCAAGTGGTTTTATAATCTGTCATATTCTGTGTTTTCTGTGGACCCAGTGGGTCTACACTTGGTGGAACTAGTTATGACATACTGTAAAGCTTGACATCACCATTCCAACTCACACACAGACCTTTCCCCCCCCCCCCCCCCACACACACTATCCTCACACACACACACATAGTCCCATTGTATACCTACAGTACAGGCTGTAGTCTTTGGTAATATGTTTTATACAAGTAAAATAACTACTACTCCCCGCATTCCATGTTTGTGTATATGGCCATGAGGCCTGAAACATCGCTCTTTTTCCTTTGTCACTTCTGTCCATTTCCTGCAAATAAGTAAGTTAATTCGAAAGTCCATGCGGTGGACATTTGAGCTAACCAATTGTACTATGTGATTTGATGTGTATAAAAATGTAGCAAACCTGAAGAATGCTCCATGATCGTGGGCCCGGACGGATTAACCTGCGGCGGGGTCCAATCCGGAAATATGGACCCAGCAGCACAATGGCGACAACAACCTGCCCCCTCGTGCCGTGTCCGCGACGCTGGGGACAGAAGTCTTGCTACACAATCTGTATGTGTACTCCCCTGCTCCATGAGCACTTTCCGCCAGCAAGTAACAAAAATATATATTATAGACATCATCAAGATTTTTACAGTAAGAATAATCTTTTTTTCACTAAAGAAAGCTGTTTTGTTTCATTCTATGTTTTCTGTATATTTGTTGCTGGCCCCTAATGTACTGTGTGGTTCAGAGAAAGGTAAATTAAGGAGCACAGGCTTATGCTGTGGAAGCTGGACCCCGGGGAAAAGTGAGGGAGTATCTTTTGACTGAAACAGTAAGTGATGAAGGATTGGCGCCTCAGCAGAATATACGGTGTGACTGCAGTCAGAAATTCAAGCATGTTTGTAATGGACACAAAGAACCTTTCAAGTGTATGATAAAGTGCCAAGATAAACATCTTGATCCTTTATAAGGTATATAATTATCTCTTATGTAGGTAAGATGGAACTGGACTTTGACTGCCCTTATTTATGATCCCATCCTATGTTAATTGGAGGTATCACGTATTAATTGCATTTAGTGCAAAGCAATGCAATCCTGGCCTCCTCCAGCGCTAAAACGGGTAAAAATAGATATGCTTCTTCTCGAGGCAGATTTTAATAAGCCACTTTTCAGCAATTTTGCATATTCAGCTGGAGAATAAGAAAAAGAGCGAATGAAAGGGCAGGGAAAGAATGGAATGTGGGTCCCCTTTATCTGTTGAATATGCACATTTATTGTTAGAAGGATGAATCTGAAAATGCAGAGCCTTCACTCCACATTAGAAGCAAATTAAGTCTTAATTTGTAGTCAGAGTAAACAGAGAGAGGGGTGACTTTAAACCCATGCACTCTGCCATCAGTGGAGAAGGAGGCAGCTGGCTCTTCTCTTACTGAGAAGAGAGCACGGTAAAACGTATCTACTATTTTTTCATTGCTGGTGTATAACTTTATTTTGGTTGGGGATCCTGTGGAACATTTCTGTGAGGGGCATAGAGTAATTGTTAGATGTCATCGTGGTGGCGGGGTAGGAACATTATGTTGGGCTTGGGTTAGGTGCTTGTGAGCTTGCTTGGTTGGTGGGCAGGGGCTGGGGTCAGGTCTCTCTGGATTGGTCTTAGGGCACAATGTGCATCATATGCAGTTTTAGTTAACATTCCTGCAGGTTTAGAGATGGGCAAATGTTTACAGATTCGTCCCACAAAGTATTTAACTATTTTTAAAAAATATTCGCTCAGGCCCGCAAAAATTGTTCAAATGTTTACATACAGTGTTGTTTTAAAACTGCAGAATGGATGCAATTGTGCCTAAAGACCTATTCATGTGTTTTTATGGTTTTACTACTACTATTTTTTTTTAATCAGCGTTCTATACGGAGACCCCCTGGAAGACTTTTATTACACTGGAGCTGCACCTTTCTAAGATTGTAATCTGAAGATATACTGTATTTTTTACATATTTCTTCTTGCACATATATTCACTTTGTACATGTATAAACTCACTTTCTAAGACCCAAAAAAGTGGTACTTGTCATGCAACTCCTTCCATTTCCAATGTGACCTCCGGTTATTTGCATGGGGCTGTGTGGTCTTATCACAGTCAGGATCACCAGAGAACTGTCCAAAAAACTATGGGGCCAGATACATCAAGCTTGCGGTAGCCAAAAAATGGGTATTATCACAACAAGTCAACTGCAAACAACCCCCGTGACTCAAATATTCCTTTTTTTTATTTAGATTCCTTCTTTTTTTTATTTGGATTTTATCCCTTTTTCTTCTCAATCTAATGTCTTTAACAATTCTTCATGTGTTGCTGTGAACACTTGGTGACATGGTGTCTCCCTGCCGCACTCCCTTGCTGATCTTTAATCTTGCTTGTATCCTCATGTATCTATTGGTTAATGTGGAATTCCACTCGTCAATATTCTTTATATCAATGTACAGTACGCTCTTCAACATTTTGTTTTTTGTGCATCTACTGTAGGACCACTCAAGGTGTAGACAGAATCCAATGCTTTTTTTGCTTTTTCGAATGCTTGATTCTTCTCACTCATTTCATATGTGATATAAACCCATATGTTGGCAATAGTGCTTTTGGCCATTCAAAAATATAATAAAAATACAGCACTACATTAAAAATAATTGGAAAATAATGTTAACCATAAACCATTTGATTGTCACTGTGACAACCTAAGCCCTAGTAATGGGTGCCAATATACCACATTAGCAATCACTGGTAAACTGTAGTGCAAAAATTATAAAATTAACAATTTCAAAATTAATTTCTTGCCCTGCCCGCCCCCCCGCCACCTTTTATTACCATGTGCAGTTTTTTCCCACCGGGTTCCCAGGCATCCCTAAAGGGTTCCCTGGCAATTTTAGGCTATTTGAACATTGATCAAATACATAATATTACAATGCATCTTATCACAGAGTTGCTATTAGAGGGGGTTGGGGGCTCCTCAGACTGACGTACGTTCTTAACCAAGAAAGTTGGAAGCAACTGCTGCTTAGCTACATAGTAATGAAGGTGTTTTACAACATTCTTCAAACCCCTCCCCCACCCCTCCCCGGAAGCCTAAGCATGCCACCACAGGTCACCACCGTTAGTGCAAAGCATGCAATACCGGTATCCATTCGTTCTCCTGTGATTGATTGCGAAGATTTTTGGCTCAGTTCACTACATTAAATGGTGCTCAGTGCATCATGCAAGAGATCCAAAATGCAAAGTTCTGTGGGGAAAAATCATGTGGCCAGGGCAGTCACTAGTGTACATTGGTGCACTGCTAGAAGAGGGATAAGCTCAAATCGGGGTTGTGCAGAGCCTGTTTTCCGGGAGGAAGGGGATTGTGACTTTGGTAATGTTGAATCGACACAGACTCAAAATAACAGACAATTAACCTAACCGTAAAACACTCTGTAAGGAATAGTGACCTGATGTACTGACAGCTCACAGAGAAAAATACTTGAATACCATAATCCCTGAATCAATGGTCTGAGTGGATGATGGTATACCTAGTTAATTATTCCCACTGTTAGGCTACGTTGACATCAATAATAATATAACCAATGGCAATTGGAAATCGTTAAAAATGTGGTGAAGATGTAATCCAACTATCACACAGATGTACAGCAGCCTGTTACCAAGAAGACAATCTTTAAAAACTTGTTTCTAACGAAAAGTGTATACGCAGATTACATTCCCTGCCGCAAAGAACAGTACAATACCAGTCCCTTGGAGGTGAAAGGAGAAACAAAATACTAATACACTGTATATGTACTATGTACTTTTTAAATTCTCTTTTGGGTACTGTCTCTATCATTGACGAGTGCGGGGGAGTCTGAAACCTGATGCAGCAAGCAGATCGATAACGTCAATCATGAGGTATAGCAAAGAAATTATTTTTTCTCCCCGGCTTATGACCACCACACACGTTGTAAGTAGCAATTTGTTGTGACAACCTGCGCTCAGATTTAAGAATGATGCGCAATGCTGTTTACTCTTTTTGTATTTTCCCTATAGAAAACAGCAATTCGAAGATCTCATCCGTTTGCAGGCGGGAAGCAAACAGAGTGCCTTTTTTTTTCTCCTGTTTGTAAATGGTTGCTTATAGAAACCAAAAATGCTTGTTACAATTTGAATACATTAAAAAATGTCATTCATAGTTTGTGTTAAAAAAAATTTCTACAAGTACTTATCTCAAGTACAAACTGATTACAACAAACAAACAAACACAACACACATTAAGATTTTGCTTTCGCAAAAGAAATCATCATTGTTGCCAACGATGATAACTTCTGTTTCCAAGAGAGATTAAAAACTAAGGCGCGGCCCCAGTGCCTTCTACAGCGCACGGCGCAAAAAAAACGCCCCTCAATGGGCTGCCCAGTACACACCTCCGCGCGGGATGTGCAGTCCGCGCTGTACTAAAAACCGTTTCCGCTAAAGTCATTGAAATTGAATTAAAGTTGTGTCACGGAAGGGGTCACCACCGCCCCCTCCGTCAGTTCCTTGGCCAAATGAGGGCGAACCAGGCATGCCCCTGGTAAACCCTAGCCAAAACGCCTCCCCCCCCTCCCGTCGCAAACTCTGCATCGTTGCCCAGACCGGCAAGATCACGGTGAAGCACTGTGAAGGCACCGCCCCGCCCGCCATCCCGCGCGCGCATTACAGTGTCACACTGGCCGCGGCCTAAGACACTACCAAAGTAGATGGGTGATAAATCAGAATTTTTTTTGGAGCAACATGGAGGAGACAAGCTTGTACCAAGTACCTGGAAGATCATTTGGGGAGACTTCATCCAGCACTGGATCGACATTGACTGAAGATGAGATGATGAATAATGTATCACACATAATGTACGAAGAGTACTGATCGCTGCAGCCACCTACCACACATACAAATCGAGTTTAGACACGAAGAAGCATTTTAAAATTATTTTGTTTTGTCTAATTTTTTTCCCTTCCACATTAATATAATCTTAGTGGCTGAAATAAAAAAAATGCTCCTAACTAAGGAACAAAATTACAAAATTAAAACCCGTGAAATACGCCATATTCGCTTCTTCATTCACTTACATAGTCCCTACTGTATATTTGTATTTGCTGTGATATAGTGTGATGAATATTGCTGAGAATACGGCACTTCTACTGCAACCGAGCTCCATCACTGCAGCAACGCACTGCAAAAGCAATGAGAAATCACTCACTGAGATTCAGGCATGCTAGCTGTTTTTTACACAACAACCTAATGTGTTTTTTAATGTAGCTCATTAAGCACTGATTATACAGTGAATTCTGCAACAAATGAGCCTGTAGATTTGGCACTCATAACCCAAATACAAATATCAACCCCCACTATGTACGAGTAGACTACATTACACAGAGTTGCAAAATAATAGCACTCTGAAAATATACTGAGCTGTCAAACGTTGCTGTGCTGGTGAGTTTACGGTCTTGACGCGAACCACAAACTCACCCTCCGCCACATTTGTTGACAATATATATGTATTGCTCAGGCTCTCATACTTTAGATATATACACTTGTGCTAGAGTACAAAAAACTAAATCAGAAATTCTCTCCGCCCCACCCCACCATATCATCATCTTAAATACAGCAATTATTTTTATATTCCCTTGTTTTTATTTATCAAGTGCAATAAAGTAACCACAACCAGAATATTTCAGATTCTACATGTTTCCACTCCTCATACCTGCTTCTCCCTAACATCCTCTCTCCTATTCAGCTTCCCCCCTATATTGCTCTTCTGGTCACTGCTTTCTTCTTTAAATTACGCCCCACTCTCTTTTTAACGCCCCTTCTATCTCACTTTCCCCGTCCGCCTGCTTATGCTACTACTGTACACACACACTACATACAGTAATAGATGCAGAGCAAACTGGCTTCTCTGGAGCCGCTTTCAACACAGTCTGCTATGGGAATCCAGCCCAAGATTATGCCTCTCCAGGACATATACATGTATTCACACAAACATACATCAAGAGAAAGGAATAGTACAATTATCGCAATTACAGGAACTTACGGAAACCTTATCAAACCCCTTTAAGGGTATCAGAAAAGAAAAGCTTAGCTCTAATTAGATAGAACCCAGAGCTGAAACACAGCCTGTCAGAGCAAGTTGGGGATAAAGAATTAAAACAAAGAAACAATTACCCTTAAAATGATACACGCTGCTAGGTGAGATGTTAACCTATAATCTAGCCATTTTAAGGGAATGTTCCAGCTACAATACAGATGTAGCAACCTAAGTATCTTAGGGGCCGCTTCCAAGTGTGTGTCACGTGAACCGCCACACACCAAATAATTAATGCTGCGAGGGGCCCTTTTGGATGCATGGATGGTAGGGCCGGCTTCATGGCAGTACCATTGGTGCCACTGCATTAGCTCCATACTTACAGAGGCCCTGTGCCTTCCCCATAACATTTAAACTAATTGTGAGGGGAGAGCGCGGGGCTTCTGTAAGCTCCGGCATCTACTCCTGCTCCTCAATCTCCGGCCATCATCTCCTTGTGGTGACGCATCCCCTGACAAAGCAAAGTAGCTGAGGAATCCAAGAGAAGGTAAGAGGCCTCTTGCTCTCCCCCCTGGCACCTATCCCCCTCAAACTCCCAGCGTGTCTTAACAGGGATTTATCACTATTTAAGAGAACTGCCTCTAAATCCGAGTGTGCTGGTTAATTGCACACAGGCAAATCAACCAAACTCCCCTGGCTGATTGGGACTTTTAGAAAAGCCTGATTGAGAACAGAAGAGGGATTAACTTAGCTCACAATTGGGCTGACACAGGAAAGCGAGAAGCCTGCACAGATACTGTCTTGAGAACAAAGGTGTGCTGATCAAGACATCCAGAGACCTATATTTCCAGACTGACAAGGGGGCCACCTTGCATAATGTACTTCCTGAGACTTTGGGGTGATAGGCTGGTAATGGGAATATCCCTCCAGTCCTGCAGGTAGGGTCTGGGGAAGTACGTTGCCCTTACAAAGGGATAGGGGTTTGTTATTTTGTTGTTTTGTATTTTATGCCTGGATAAAGGAACAGGCTCAATAAAGCCAAGATATATTTCAACCCAAAATCAGTCTCCATTATATGTACCGTCTGCACACATCTCTCTTTACATGTTCCTCATGGTCAGGCCTTTGAGATCACTTTCACACATTTAGCCTACATGGACACCAACCGCTTTACTGCGGCAGACACTGTCCCCGGTGCCGCAGACTTTTGCTTGTTTGTCAGAAACGCTGAAACCTTGTCTTGCAAACTCTGTATATTAAACGTTCTCCGATCTCGACTTTATAGCACTAGAAGTGTGATTGTGTGTATACTGTGAGCAACTACAAGTATAAAGCAAGGATACGCTGTGTCTGACATATTTTTGGGTCGGCCTTAGAGCAAGGGAACAATGCGTTGCCTTCGGCCCCTGCCTTCAAAGCCCTCCTTTCCCTCTGCCTGTCGGCACCAGGCTCCAACATCCGCCCGACCGTAGGATGGAGGCCCTCGGACCAGCAGGAACCGTTTCTCACCCCAAAACGAGAGGCGTGTGGTTTGTTTTTTTGAGGGGGGGTGGAGTTTTGGCCTTCTCTGGAGCCGGCCATCCTCCTGTTGAATCGCATTGCCATATTGTACCGGCCTTCACAATGCTGTGTCATCACATGACGATGCGTTGCCATGGCAATGTGACTACATGCCGCCAAGTGCCGTGACGCTGGCCGAGGAGGACCAGTCTTCAAGGTAAGTTACCTTCATTTTTCCACAGGAGGGGCCCCGCTGCCAATGTGCCGCCTTGGGCCCCGCTAAGGCTAGCCCTGGGATTAATTGCTTTGCGGGTTAATGATAGAAACTGACAAATATATCAATGTTTCAACAAAGGTAAAAGAGTCAAGCATATTTTACAGGAAGAGAAGTGCTAGAAGAAATGTTATGATATGAAATTGGAAGTGTGGAAAGCTCAGGGGAAATGTGAGGATGTCCTTCATGGGAAGGGAGGTTTGATTCATGGAATAGCCATACATGGCTAATACCGCAAGGGGATTTAAAATGCTTTGGATAGATAGAAGGCTATTCAAAGTATGAAAGCAACCAAAGCTCCAATAGGGTCAGAGGCTTCACAGCTGGTAGGAGAACAAAATAGTCTGACTACAATAGGGCCATTGGTTCTGATCTGCAATCCCCTCTAAGCAGCTAAAGAGTTTTAGGAAATGGTTATCATACATGTTATCTTCATTACAAGATGTTGGATGTGTTCTGCATCTACTGTACTGCTTTAGGATCATGGGTTCCTCCCGTAGGTTCTACACTAAATGTCCAAGACAAGAGCAGACTTTATGTCACTGAGATTTGTAGAGATCTTTCCAAATTTATCTCTGCTGATCTCACTCTATGGTAACTGCTCAGCATGCAGAATTAATTATTTAAAGATTATGGTTTTTATAGCAAGAAGGAACAACCTACAAAAAAAAAAGGTAATATGGAATTACATTCCCCTGGACCAAAAACCTATCAGGGGGGACTTTCTTTCCATAATACCTTCCCAGATTCAAAACTACAGTATATGGTTAACTTTTACTGCCAAGCGAGTTCAGAATTTAGCGACTCAAAAATAATATAAGGGCAAGGGAATCCTGGCATTATTCTGAACTGATCTCAGCGGACAATAGGGTAGTATTTTTAAATGAACAATCTTTCATATGATGTTGTTTAACAAAACCTTGAGTTTAACCTATCAAATATATATCTTTAACAGGACAAAGATGCTTTCTAATGTGTTAGCGATCAGTGACTTCTGGCAAAGTTTCATATCTTTGCGACATTTTCCCCAGCCGCAAATGTCCAAATATGCTAAGTTCACAAACGTGTGCAAAAGTTTCATATATCTCTAATGTTTAATGCTCTACAGGAGCATAAACACGACATTCAAAAAGGAGATGTGCCTTAATCTCTTCACTGCCTGAAGTTCGACAGTACTCAAGTATCGCCAGATTTGAGGGATTTGTGACCATGTGATTGCTTCGGTAACGATCAGATGGCCTCAACCACCCCGATACCGAAAATAAAGTATATATACTGTATGTATGTATGTGTATATACATATATATAAATATATATATTATATATATAATATATATATATAATATATTAGTGTTAATTCATAAACAGTGCATTACAGTATGTTACCATGAATAACATTCTTTCATTATTCATGAGTATGATGTCATGCTCTTGAATATAGAGCAGAATTCAGCATTCAGGCCGCTACTGACTGTTTTATTCCCTCGCAGGGCAGTTTCCAACAGAAGGAGAAAGAAAAGCAAGTGTGGGGCTAAATATAAACCGTGAAAGGGCAGAAGAATCAGTCCTGTAATTTAAAGAAGCTGTGATGGGGGAAATGTCTATGCAAACTGCTGCTGGCTTTTTCCTTTATAATGGAGGTTGTTGCTCAAATAGGAGAACTGCAATGTTAGTCTGCTGGCTTCTACAGCTTCTGCATTGTGACTTAAAATACAGCATATTACATAAGAGTAGCCAATTTGGGCCAAGAAAAACATGGATATTTTTTTTTGTGCCTAAAAACAGATACAGTACTATGAAGGAGAATTCGCCAGCAAAAAAAGGTTCTTTATGTTAATGGTTCAGTCCAACCTAGGAACAAAGTGTACTAATGTCATTGACATGTTTGAAGGAAGTAATACTTCTAAGTTTTTTTTAATCGTTTTTAAAGTTACTTACTTGCAAACATGATGAGCTGAGACCTGGCAGGGGTAAGGTTTTCTCTGGCTGCTCCCTTTTGTCTGATCTCACTGTGGGGCTTATGCAAGAGAGAACGTTAAGTTATTTTGCCAGTTTAGAGGCAAAAAGTGTGCATTTAGGCAGGCAGTGGCGAGAACTTGGCGGGCCAATTCAAATTCGCCAGACGTGTGGCGAGAAGCGTGATTTTCGCCAATGCGAAAACACGCAGGATTCCAGTAGCTCCGATGCGCATGAACGCGCCAATCGGAGCTACTAAATGGTGCGATCGGGGGAAATTTTGCCCGCCAATAAAAGTTGGCTGTATTGTGGCCAGATACCCGCCGCCTCAGAATGGCGAGTTTCACGCCAAGTGAAACTCGCCTAAGTAACAATGTACTGCACACGCGCTACCGGAGTACCCTGCTAGGACTAAAATAAAAGCCAATCCTGTGGCGAATTTATGCCTTTCCGGTACGTACCTCTCTGCATAAGCCCCTGTGTGTTCACAAGAGTTTCAACAGGCAAAGAGCCCTTCTCCCCTTCCCTTATCTTCATTTGTTTACCAACTCAGAGCCCCCTAAGAGATGTAATTTATAGTTTGTTTCCAGTGAAACACGAAAAGCAAATTCTTGCTTTTAGCACAGTTAGATTATTTAAAAGAAGGCAAGTAGTCGGCTTTCATTGAAAGTTTCAATTACCCTTAAAGCTGCATTTTCCCCTAGGTGGGAGGCAGGGGATCTCTGGAGCTTAATTGTGTTAATTGTAGCCCTGGGCCCCTTACTTCCCTCTAAAGCGGCCTGCACAACAACACGCGGCCCGCCTGCACTCATTGTGCGGCCCGCGGCAGCTTTCCCTGTCCTCCTCCCTCCTCGACCCCGCTTTCACACCCCGCGCGAGACTCTCTCCTCTCCCCCTCCTCCCCCGCGAGTCTGCTTTCACCCTGCTCGCGAATCCGCTCTCCCACTCCTCCTTGCACGCGAGCCTGCTCTCCCCCCTCCCCCTGCCCCTGCCCCTCTCCCGCCCCTCCCGCGCGCAGCGAGCCTGTGCGCGCTCTCTCTCTCTCTCCCCTCCCCCGCCCCGCCCCCCTCCCCCTCCTCCCCTCGCGCGCGAGCCTGCATCCCCCTCCTCCTCGAGCCTGCTCTGAGGACTGCGCGCTGTATCCGTGTGGCACTTCCTGTTTGCGAGTGCGTTAGTCCTGCCTGCTCTGCCTGCCGCGTGAAGTGAGGTGTAGGGGGGAGAGTGGGGTGCAGGGGGTGTGAGAAGAATGTGCAGGGGGTGATGTGAGAAGAGGTGCAGGGGGTGATGTGAGAGAGAGGTGCAGGGGGTTGTGAGGAGAGGTGCAGGGGTGATGTAGGAGAGGTGCAGGGGTGATGTGAGAAGAGGTGCAGGGGGTGATGTGAGGAGAGGTGCAGGGGGTGATGTGAGGTGAGGTGCAGGGGAGTGATGTGAGAAGCGGTGCAGGGGGTGATGTGAGGAGAGGTGCAGGGGGTGATGTGAGGAGAGGTGCAGGGGTGATGTGAGAGAGGTGCAGGGGGTGATGTGAGAAGCGGTGCAGGGGGTGATGTGAGGAGAGGTGCAGGGGGTGATGTGAGGTGAGGTGCAGGGGAGTGATGTGAGAATCGGTGGCAGGGGTGATGTGAGGAAGTGCAGGGGTGATGTGAGGTGAGGTGCAGGGTGGAGTGAGGTGAGGTGCAGGGGAGTGATGTGAGGTGCAGGTGTGATGTGAGAAGGTGCAGGGGGTGATGTGAGGTGAGGTGGCAGGGGGTGATGTGAGGTGAGGTGCAGGGAGTGAGGTGAGTGGAGGTGCAGGGGGGGTGAGGTGCAGGTGGTGGGATGTGTGTGGGCTGTAGGGGGGATTGTGTGTTATGTGGAGGGGGGATATTGTGTATGGGTGAGGGGGAGAGATGGGGTGTGAGATGTGGGTGAGTCTCGCAAGTGATGATAAGGGGTGAAGGGGGGATATGAGGATGAGGGGTGGAAGGGGGTATTAGGATGAGGGGTGCTGGGAGGGATTAGGATGAGGGATTCTGAGGGAGATATGAAGAGGGGAGTGCTGGGGAGATATGAGGATGATGAGGAGTGCTGGGGAGATATGAAATGATGAGGGGTGTTGGGGGAGATGAGGGGTGCTGGCAGATATTAGGATGATGAGGGGTGCTGGAGAGATTGATGAGGGGTGCTGGAGGAGATATGAGGATGAGATGATGATGAGAGGTTCTGGGGAGATATGATGATGATGATGATGATGATGATGATGAATGATGATGATGAATGATGATGATTATGATGAATGAGGATGATGATTAATCAATCTCCCCAAGTATCATCATCATCATCATCATCATCATCATCATCAATCTTCCCCAGCGTCATCATCATCATAACTCCCCCAGCGTCATCATCATCATATCTCCCCAGCGCCACCATCATCATAACTTCCCCAGCGTCATCATCATCATATCTCCCCCAGCGTCATCATCATCATCATCATCTCCCCCAGCGTCATCATCATCATCATCATCATCATCATCATCATCATCATCATCATCATCATCATCATCATCATCATCATCATCATCATCATCATCATCATCATCATCATATCTCCCCAGCGTCGTCGTCATCATCATCAATCTCCCCAGCTCCATCATCATCATATCACCCCCAGCGTCGTCATCATCATCATATCTCCCCTAGCATCACCATCATCTCCCCCAGCATCATCATCATCATCATCATCATCATCATCATCATATAGCTGGCAGAAATTTACAGAAGCCAATGATCTTCAATCACTAGTCATACATTATGTAGTATAGTATATGAGATTCTAAATAAAACTGTTGCTTTAGTGTTAGGTAGTGGGGGAGATGGATTTTTGAGAGACCTAAGCAGCTTTCGGCTGCAAAATGGGGTTGAAAATGAGCGCAGCAGTCAAAACACTATCATCATTTGACGCAGATCAGGAGTATTGCTACCCATAATTACTGGGGTTGGGGGAGATTAATGTACAAAGGACAGGGAGGGGACTCGTTTGTGGAAGGGGAGTATAAGTTTATGTAGGTATGTATAGCGGAGACCAGCTGAAGGTACTGGTGTTGTAGCCGGAATTACTAACAAGTCATAGCGCGATTGAGACATAGGTTTCAGTCTTGGACAAATGTGTTATGAGACAGATGGCACGTTTGAATAATAGAGAGTTAAATCTAAGGTTAAAAAATCAAAAAATCGAATCGTTTTTTGAGTAATAATATGTATTGGAGAAAATTTTAATCAAAAAGTATAAGATTTGTATAATTAAAAGGAAATTATTATAAATTAAATCGAGGATGTTTATGGCGTGTCTGAGGGGGGGGGGCGGGTGCGTGGGGGCGTGGGGGGGGTGCTGTGGGGGGTGCGGGGGGGGGGGGCGGGTTGGGGGGGCGGGGGGGGGGGGGGGGGGGCCGTGGGTGGGGGGGGTTGGGGGCGTGGCTGGGCGTCATGGCCTGGGGGGTGGGCCATGGGGGTTGCCCTCGGGGGCGGTACTACACATCAGCGGTGGCCCGGTGCGGAGGGGGAGGGAGGGGGTCTTGGGGCGTCTCTGTGGCGGGTGGGATTGGCTTGTGGGGGGGTGGGGGGTTTATTCATTCAAGGTTTGTGTGTTTCGGGGGGTTCGGGCGTTTCTGCGGCCCCACCATCCTCCCCTCCGGTATTTATAGCCGGGAGCCGGTGGGGTCTATCGAGTTTCTCTAGGGGTTGGAATCTGTGGTTCTTGCGTCGGAAGCTGGGGGTATATCCCTGTCGCCTGTCGGGGTCTTGCGGTCCGGCCGCATTCGTAGGGCGGGGTACGTACAACTTTGGTCTGGAACGAGGCGACCTTTGTTCTTTTCCTTATTTCTGGTTTGGGCTTTTGCGTCGGCGGCTATGGTCCCTGCCCCAACCCGGGGGGTGCTTGGTCGGGTTTTTTTTACTCGGGTGTCCGGCATTGCTCGGGCATCCTGTGGTTTATGTTCTTGGGGGTGGGCATGGTGGCTCTCTCTTTTCATTCATTTTCGAATGGGCTATCTTGGTCTGCTCGGGATTTTGTTCTCCTTCTGGCCTTTCGCTGTCTAGGGCTGACCGTCTTGGAGGCGCGCCCTCCCTTTTTTCCCCCCTGCTTTTCCTCGGGATTCCCTGGTTCCTGTAGGGGGGGCCGTGGGCGGTGTGGACGCGCCCCCTCGCGTCTTTTTCGACTTGTCTCGTCTCTGGGAAGACCCCGCTTCGGTTCTGGTGTGTCGTGTATCTACCTGCGGTTGGAATCGGTCCGCGCCTTCTGTTTGGTGAGGCACCATCTCTCGGGACCCTTTTTGCGTCTTCGTGAGGAAAGAGAGCAGGGATCGCATCCATAACAACGGGTGATTTTCGCACCCGCCGCGTGGCCATTGCGGCGCGTCCGGTGGCTTTCGGGGGGGCGGCAGGCGCTCCTCCCCATTTTCCCCGTGGGGCCTGTTTGTGCGGGGTTCCGCGTTGGGTTGGGGGGGCGGGTTTCGGGCCTGTTTTCCCCTTTTCCTTCGAAGCGACGCTCTCTTTGCCGGCCTGATGTTCCTGGGTTGAGTTTGGGGGGGTACGAACAGGTATGGTGGCCTGGGGCGGGGCGCTTATGGGGGGGATGGACTCGCGGGGCAGACTGTGTGGCGGGTTCTCGGCTTGGCTGTTCCTCACTCGCAGGAGGGGTTGCGGTTGTGGGTTGGGCGTTATGGTCGCGGTTTGAGGGGAAATTTCTATTCGGGATTGGGGTCGGCTGGGCCTGTGGGGTGTGGGTTTGGAAAGATGGCGGCCGGTTCCGGTTTTGTTGTTTTTTTTTCTTTTTCAAGATTTTCAAGAGATTTCAGTTCCAAAGGTTGTCCGGTTATTTATGGTCTAAGTTTTTTTGGCCATAACATTATGACGGTCTCTATTCATAAAACCTGATGTAAGTCTCTATATGCAAGCCTTTTAGTGGTTGAACTCTTTGTATAAACCACTTGGCTTGACCACGGTCTGGAGTTACTCACAGGTGCTCTAACCATTGCCCCCATCTTGGAGTTATCCTACAATCGTCAGTCATATATCCTTACTCAAATAAACTCGCAAGCTCTCTAAATGTATTTCAAAGTTATACCTCACTCAAGTGACTCCATTGGATCATCCACCAGCGTGTCGACTTTTTAGAAACATGCTGTTCCAAAGTTCGTGTTGTCTATACATATTTGTAGAAAGTCAACAAAGAGCTCAAAGGAATTGGGTCTACTTGTAGGGAGAAAGAGAGCCGGTTAAATGGACAAACTAACTAAAGAGGCACCAAGGACAATACTAGAAAGATAAAAAAAATACTAGTGGGCAGCTTCTGCATATATTCTGTCACTTCCTTTTGTGTCTCTGGTTCATCGTCTGAACTAGGGTCTTTCTGACCTTGACTCTTTTTCCATCGTTCCTTTGGACGTGCCCCTAAAAGGCCGATGTTACATGTGGACACATATATACAAAGAGTGTTTGAGGGTTTATATTATATATACAGTGTTCGACAAACCTATAACCTTTGCTCGCCCCGGGTGAGTGGATTAAACCCCCGGGGCGGAGTAAATATTGGCCCAAGCAGCACAGTTGGTACTAGGTGGACGAGTAGAGATTTTTTTGTGTGGCGAGTAGATTTTTGGTGATTTGTTCAACCACTATATATATATATATATATATATATATATATATATTATATATATATAATATAGCAAATGGATGGAAAATTATAACTGGATGCTCATTTGCAATGTCTAGGCAGGTCTGCAACCCCACCCTTTGACCATTATCGCCCGCACACCACTTCCACTGAGCAATGGATTCTGCGGGAAATGACATGCAAAGAGCACACAATGCCCACTTTTTGCTTAAAAACCATGGTTTCCATAGGCTTACGGCTGCTTGCATGGTCACAGTTTAAGCACAGCCAGGGTAACTAGTATATATATATATATAGATATTATATATATATATATATATACTATATATATATAATACTAGATATATATTAATATATATATATATATAATCAATCATGAGTACCTAAGTGATCTGCTGGGTGTGTTTGCCTGATTTTTGCGGGCGCAGAGATGACTTGACCTGTCAATCACTGCTGCGCATGTTAGTAAAGAGTGAGGAGGTGGAGCGAGTCGGAGCTCTCAATATCGCCGGCCCCTACTCTCAAGCCACATATAAACGGGGCGATGGGGTAGGAGGCTGCGTGAGAGAGATAACAGATTCACACTGACACTCGACACCACAAACCAGTACCAACAGAGCCACCGAAGGTGGGTGGTGGGGGGGGGCCAAAAAACCCCCACCCCTTCTGGCGATGTCTAGGGTATGAATGAACCCAGATAGTTCAACTAAGCCCTCTTTCCAAAGCACACCCCAGTCCTGATATTTATTCACTTTATTTAGAAAGCACCCAATAAAAAAACAGGCAATGTGGAGAAGATGTTGGTTGGGAAAGGGTATCTCTGTGGATGCTTTGTAGTTAAAGGGCAGTGAAAAGAAATGGCCTTGCCATAGGGGTGCAACAGAAATGGGTGCTGGGTGACTTCACGATCTACCAAGGTGGAAAAGGAAGTGAGGGGGAATGTGCGGTAAAAAACAAAAGGGGAATAGTCTTTGGGACAGGGTGGGAATATCTGTGACAAAAAAGAGGGAGGCACAGATAGCCATTTGAGAAGTATCAGAGGCTGGAAGTAGCATCTCAGGGCATAATGCAGAGACAGGGATTTGCAAAAAACGTGTCTAAGCTCGGCCATGGTTCCTGATTGCAGAAGGAGGCGCCGCTGAGGCTGAGGAAAGCGGATGCTTTCCCTGGCCTCCAGCGCGCCGACGTGGGAAGTGTCGGGGGCAATGCGGCGGAGTGGGCCAGTGACGTCACGGAGCTTGGTTCGCCCCTTATGGGCGAACGCCTCACGTGACCGGCCCTGCGCTTCCGGCAAGCGGGAAAAATTTGAAATTTTCCTAGACCTACGCTTCCGCAAGCGCGGGACGGAGCGTAGGCGAGCCCCTACTAATGCCGCTCTCATTGACTCTAACCCCTGTTTTTTTTTACACAGAACATACTTTTAATGTATAATAGCCAGAAGAATCACTGCTTTTTCCTTAAATTATACAAATCTGGTGTCACAAAACAGCGACGAGTTCACTGTAGGTTGCTACTTATACTGTACTTCCCGTTCTCTTAACAGCAACAAACAAACACTGCACATTACGGTGGTGGTTCTGAAAGTGCTGGAGATAATTCGGTATTTTTTGTTTCTTACTTCGGCAAAGAATCTTATGCTACCATTAGTCACTGTAGTTTTCATGTGGAGAGGAAAATTAAACCTTTTGCTTTTTATCTTTACCTTTCGATTTGACGGAATTGCAGTCAGCTCTATATTTCTGCTTAATTTATCTCTAACGTCAGTGGTTTGGGGTTGTTGGAGTTTCCCTTGCATAAAGAATTACCCTCTAAAAAATGTCTATAGGACACAAGATGTATTGTTACAGTATGCAATATAAGGAGCTATGAATTTGCTAATAGTGGATTTAAGGCTACAAAGGCCATGAACAAAATAATACTAAACAAAGGGGGGGGGGTGGAGGGGGGTTTTGTAGGGAAGAGAGGAGCCAGCGCACACGCAAAGAAAAAAAAAAATAATCACTATATATATAAAGTTTGGTTATTAAAAATGCATGTATCTCTATCCAGTTCGTACTTCAGTTTATTCTTTAATTTTCACAATACTACATTAAGCTTCTTGTTGATCCTAAAAAAGATGAGTACAAGATTCTTCGGAGTCGACTGATAATAATGTTACTGCAATATGTTTACAAGATAGAAATTCAGTTGGAGGATTCCATAATAAATGATGGTAAGTGGTTGTAGTTTTCAATTTCTTAGTAGTTGTACTAGTACTTTTTAACTTAAAGGGATTACATAGAAAAAGAAGCGGGGTAAATGGGTACATTAAATCAAAATCCAAATAAATCACATCACTGAAGTGATCAAAAAAATTATATACCATCATAGTCTGTTGGGGGCTTACATTGTCCTAATACACCTGTATAAGTCTTAACACTATTGTATAGAATTTAATGTAAAACTTGTGTAGCTAGACCTCGGCCGCTACTACTTACCTGGCCCTACCGGGTTGTAAGCCCCGTTAGTATAGGCAGTGGATGGGTTAATTCTCCATAAGGCCTTGTTTGCTGATTGCAGCCTTAGATGAAGTAGCGTATCTAAGGGCAGGCCCAGCAACACTAGAGTGTCAGCTGGGGGGAGGTATTGGCTGTGGTTCATGCTGGATTGTGATGACTGTCAGTATCAGACATGATCTGTTATGGGGCAGGGTACAAGCCCAAAACCCCCAGGGGTATAAAATACGTATCTCTCCCAAAAGTGGGTGGCCTCTGCCTCCCTCTGTGGAGTGGAGCAACAACTTTCATGGGTCCCATGAAGGGGCATTAGGAGGGAGCACCATGCAGGAGGAAGCTTGGAGGGCCTCAAGCCTGAAGTGACCTTCTTAGGGGAAGGAAGCGAAAGTAATGTACATTGTGTTTGTAAGATCCTAAACATGCCAATAAAATACAATGGAAACATATATACGTGTGATCACTGTCTGGGTAAAGAAAGAAAGGTCAGTTGGGCCATTCCTACTAGCCAGAGGATCACGTTCACTGGAGGACGCTGCAACAATGAACAAATGAGTACCCTGTAAAATTACGTCCGATGATTCCCCACACCACCGGAGTGCTCAGCCCTCATGTTACCTCACAGGTTGCACATTCTACATCAAAAAACAATAGTAGCAGACCCAAATCTACTTAGGGTTGGGGTAAAGGGGCTAAATTGTTAAGTCATTTTAAAGTGCTTATGTCCATTACTATGGTCTTTTATATCTTTACTACCAGGGAACCAGTCTGAAAACTTTTCTTACTGTATCATTTAGAAACAATCTTAACTTTTTATATTGATCATTATCTGATGGATTTTGTTCTTGAACTATGTCAACAGTACCACTGATTGTTTTCCATGTACAGATGTAGAAGCATTACTGTGTCAGGACCACCAGGGGGTGGAGCTGCGGACCATGACTGCCCAGAGCATTATTCCGGGCGGGGGGAAGTCCCAATTGGAAACATGGACACCCAAAGTGACCCAGAAGAGCACCATCTCTAGAGCTGCACCTTTTATAGTTTTTTTCAGCTGTGTCCGGAGACAGTGAGTCATGCCTACATCTGTAGCTGCCTATCAGCTCTCGTAGCTGAGCTACATAAGTCTATGTTCATAAGGTGGTATTGTTTTGGATTGTTTCAGTGATTGCCAAGGGTCAGGTCTACAAGATTTATTTATCGGTTTATCAAGGAGACCATTTGATTCATAGCTCTCTTACTCCTGGACACTCCCTAGGGCTTGGAAACCGACCAGGTTCGAGATGCACGTGTGTGCCACGTTGCCTCTTTGCCTTCTGTAGCGGGGCTGGAGGGAGCCCACCCGGGTGGGTTGTACATGACACGGAAGTTGGGCCTGGCTTTCGAGATGCTGCCTGGATGGACTCCCTCCGGCACAGCACCCACGCGACAGGTGGGGCCTCGGGGTGAGTGTGGGGCCCCCCCCGGTCAGTCGAACCTATGGCATGGCCATCAAGCCGCCTTGATTAAACGCAATGATGTCTGCATCTTTTGGATGTTTTGCTGGGGTACAATACCCTCTATATATAGTAGTTTAGTAGCGTTCTTCTTAGACTGGTAGGCTACAACACCTGTTAATGGGACCGACCAGAGAGCTCTTCTTAACACGTCTCATAAATAATATGATCTATATGTTTTTTTAAAAGTCTAAGCAGGTAGAAAATGTGGATCAATTGTCCTTTACTGGCAATTTCTGTGTATCAAGTTCTCTCTACGATGATATGTGTACCAGAGCTTTAAAACCCCAAACATATTTTCTCCAGTGTATTGTGTTTTCCCAGCGCACAGTCTCGTTCTTCATGTGTACGAGCTTTCTAAACCTCACAGGTACCTTGTGAATTGTCAGCACACATCAAGCAAGAATCCTTTAACGTTTTTGTAAAGCTCTGTTTACTAGAATTTAATCTATAAAGAAACTCTCTTGCTCATTTTAAAACCTTTTTTGACAAAACCTATGAAGAATGATGCAGAATGAAAACAGGGAATTATCTGTAGAGAGAATGCTTAAATACGGGTGGATGGAAGTAGGGCTAGGACTGCAAAGTGCACAATTGACAGGAATTAAAGGACTTGCTTTAACTGCCCTGAAGCACTCCTTCTTATTGTTTATGGTCCCGGACTGTTGTATAATCGTTGGAAGTGGCCCATACTGTAGTTTCTATGACAATACCAAGACTATGCTTTATCATTCTTGAGGGTATTGCTTTTCGAAGGTCTGGTTCATTGGTGAGAACAGGCATGTTACATATGGGAACGAGGATAATCTGACAGCCTGAAAATTAATTATTTTCTGTGCTTTTTGTTCTAAAGGGAGAGGGAACATGTAGATTGTAGATGCACAATTATTTATTTATTTTATTTATAAAATATTTTAACCAGGACGTAATACATTGAGAGTTACCTTCTCGTTTTCAAGTAGTCTGGTATAACATTACAGTATATAGTTACAGCATGCTGTGTTTTACCAATGTAATTCATTTAACCTTTTATATTGAACTTGAACCCCCCATCTTTAACCATTTGTTAATAGGGCTTGCCGCTAAAACATACATTTCACTTTTTTTTTTTTAACCCTTTCGCATGCCGGGGATGCAAGCACCATAGTGGAGATTATTTTTAATAGTACTTTATTCATCTCTCGCATATAGATTTTCGAAGGGTTATTTCCAAACGTTTAAGGTCCCAAGGATGCTGCACAGGCAAACACATGCGGGTGGAAAGTGCGGATCGAGTCTTTAATAGTAACTTCCTTGTGTCAAAGAACCAAGTGGTGCAATTTGGTGCCAAAAGAACTGCACCAGATGTGGCAAATAAATAATCCTATTGATGTCAATAGTAATTTGATTATATACGGTTGTTGTTGTAAGATCTTTTAGTCCAGAATTACACCACTGATCGATATGTGTCTGTAACAAAGTCTCCAGCTGCAAAAACTTCACCGATACTGTATTTACCCAAAGCAGACAAATACTTATCCTATGGGGCACTATTGCACTGTCTGGCACTGCCAACCCCCTGATGATGAGTGACCAAATATAATCTAGAGTATCCCCCTCATGATGTAGGTACCATATTTGGTCATAACACAGTTTTAAATGACCGATTTTACCTCATCTACTGCTATAATTTGTGGAAACCCATACATCTAGGTCACTCATCAAGGCGGTTGGACAGGAGGAATAGGAGTGAATAGAGAGAGGAGGTTGGGGTTCCACGGGAAATTATGCACTGAAGTCAGCCACAATAAAGTGAAGGATTAACGCTGTGGGGGGGGGGAGGGGGCAGTCAGAAGAAGAGACCACTTGCAGCTTGGGTCCCGCACCACACTGTTCCCGGACAACCAACTTTTCTTGTTTGTCTGTGGCCACCAAAAAACAGTGTTTCTGGCTACTCAGTACTGGTACGTGATAGAAACTCATGGAAACAATAAATTCTGGAGGAACCCCAGGTTGCTCTCACTACTACGCTGGGAGGTACTTAAAGTGTTACCCATAGTAAATGATAAATTTGGCCAGCCTCTTGCAGGGGATTGCTAATGTTCCACCACTTGTTGACTGGGGCCCTCGTGGCATAGACTTAGTCTCTGATTTAGCAACTCGCTACTGTGTACTGAATACAGTCTCTATACCTATTCGATTGCATGAACAAGGAACCTTCTGGTTGGGCCGATCCAAAAACTCCAGAGATCTATGCAGAGAACTTCTTACCTAAAGAAATGCTTCTCCCTTCAATAACGGGAACAATGAGGCTCTTTACTACTAGCGCCTTACTTAATGGGCACATCTAACTGGAAAATAACCAAACAGAGACAGACACATATTTGATTATTGCACTGGGCTACCCACACACAAAAACTATTTACAGGACTCACAGTACAGTGGGGACCCATCACAACTCTGAAACGTGGCACATTTCTAAAGTTAGTTAACTCTGGACGGTC
Organism: Ascaphus truei; assembly: GCA_036426205.1. Taxonomy (NCBI): domain Eukaryota; kingdom Metazoa; phylum Chordata; class Amphibia; order Anura; family Ascaphidae; genus Ascaphus; species Ascaphus truei. The sequence goes on from WSYH01007624.1 coordinate 22,299, forward strand.
CAGGCAAACACACTTTCAATTTCACAAACAGAATGTAATTATAATTAAAATCTAGTTTAAATTCTCCCCACATGGGTGCCAATAGGAAATTTATAATCCAATCGCGGTTTCCAATGGCTCGCATTGATGTGGGCATATTATATACCGGAGTAACGGCACTACCTTTCTCGGTATGGATCTCAGGAGCCAGGGGGGTCTCCCGAGCTGAAATTAACGTGGTTTACAGTAATGTAAAATAAAAAAGTAGGGATGCGCTGGGACTTCTCCTTTAAACTCAATAACACATTTCAACTCCTCTTTGCATAATGTAGAGTGCAAAAATCGGACAGCATTCAGGATTGCTTTTTTCAGACGACCTTTTATCAAACTTTATAATGATACCCAAACATCATTATTCAAATATTTTGAGCACAGGGGGAAAAATATGCAAACAGGGAAAGGGATATTGTATTGGCATAAGTAAACTTGCTTATGCTGGATGTATAATTCTGCGATATGGGCTTAATGTGGTAGTAAATTAGTAAGGATGAGGAGCTCGAAAACAGTTCCTGCGGAGCTGAAATGAGTATTAAACTGTAATAGATACAGCGGTGACAAGCATTTGCTGCTCTACGATTATGATAGATCACCCTACACTTGCAGTAAATGCTGCCGGTGTTGTTTGCAGACTGGAATTTAGCACTTGACTTGACATGATGGCAGTCAGGTGTAGTGTCACTGCTGTAAAACATAGTTACAGTGCATTTTGTGTTCAGGAAAATGGTTATTGTTTAAAGGGCAGTCCCTCTAGGCCAAAATAAAAACCAATGTCTGGAAGTGTAAGGAGAAAAAGCTAAGTGATGACACATGTCTTTTTTTTTTACATAAAATCTAATGCCCATAAGTATATTTAAGCTAAAAACCAAATGTCTGGATTATATTACTAAATCAAATTCCTGTTTAAGATCATTTTCAAAATTGTAGTTGTTTGCAAATTGCAGACATTGAACTTTTTCATCTCTTTTGGTCAATGGTTTGCAATACATTAAGAGAAACAATGGGCTTATCATTAGTAGTACTATGATGAGGTAGTCTGGAAATATACATAAAGGTTCAGATGTAGCCGATGTTATTACCCCTGTTAATACAAAATACACACAAAATAAAGTGTTAACAGTTACGTGCGTTTATACTCTTAACCAATGTTTTCAATTGCACTATTTAAAATAAGGGCACCGTTTATGTGTTCATGGGAGTGGGTAACATTGGTAGTAATTCAGTACAGTTTTAGGCCACGCTATCTGACGAGCACGGTGACGTCAGGCTTGCGGTCACAGGACCAAATCAATTTGAGATGACTTCCAGAGATCGCGACCAAGATGTGCGCCATCACGCCGTCGCGTCAGTTACTATAAGCGCATGCGTGACGCGGAGGAAAATGCATTTGTTTTGAATGCGACCGTCCCCCCCCCCCATTTGCGTCGCTGTCGCGTTCGTCGGCGGCGGGCAATATAACGCAGCCTTAGTTAATAACAAAAACTAATGCAGCATGTATTCAACATCCGTTTAAGAGTAAATCATCTGTTTGGGCATCGAAATGTAAGCACCACGCTCCCAGCTTTTGTTTGCATTAGTGTTTTCTTAATGGAGGGAATGGGGTTATATTTTTTAGCCCACCCTTATCAGCGAGCGGTGCAAAATCGCTTAAAGCATTGTGACTTCAAGATAAACGGAGCAGCCACTGTGTTTACATATGAATATTTAAAAAAATATTTTAATACTTACAGACAGTGGTTGAAAAATCACCCAAAAAATCTACTCGCCACACAAAAAATCTACTCGCCACCTAGTACCAAAACGTGTGCTTGGGCAATATTTACTCGCACGGGGGTAAAGCCACGCGCCCGGGGCGAGCAAATGTATAGGTTGTCGAAACACTGCTTACAGGTGTTACAAAAAGTATTAGTAATTACCCCCATGTGAACCCTTAAAAAGGCACTGCCATTAGTACACTTTGCCGTTTTTTTTAACGGTGAATGGGAAAATAGAGCACATACATACATAACACAAAACCAAGGATGAGAGAATATGATATAATTATAATTGGTGTATGTAGACATAACCCGTACCCCCCCCCTGTCAGTATCTCAAACCCAATTTGCAGATTTTGACATAAACAGTACTTGATGGGAGCCTTCGGCTTTGTTTTTAAAAAATGTCACGCCAGCTCGAAGAAAGAAACCATCTCATGGAGAAATAATTGGGACGTTACAGTAAGGAATTGGATACACAGCTTTCTAATTAGTGGGACAGGCAGCTCATGATAAAGGGGATGGTTTAGCATAGGTTATCAGAAAAACGGAAGAATACCAACAAAGATAAAAACCCTGTTCAGACCAAATGTGCTATTAACACAATTACATTTTTAATAGGTTACATGTAGAAGAAAGATTACCATCTTTTTAAATAACCACCTGAAACCATTATATACACTATACTTTTGGAATACATCTAAAAGAAAAGCTTTACTTTTCTTTGCTTATAATCAGAAAGCTTTGGTGGGCTTATTACAATTTGATCTATTTGTTTTTTAGTTGATAACTATGGGTGTCCGTAAAGAGGTGAGAATTTTTTTCGCGGATTTGGATTCCGCCTCGGATCGGTCGGTTACTTTGGTTGCGGATTTGTATCCAAAAAGGACCAATCCGAAATATGTCAGGAGTATTTTTTTTTCAGGGGACAGAGTGGCCAATTAGTTTTCGTGCGGATTTTAACTAATCCACCGTGATGTGGGCATTCTTACAAATCCTTGCGACATGGGAGGGAAGTGGAGGAGGATATGAGAGAGTGAGAGCAGGCTCTATGCCCCGCGAACATCTCTGCCATCGCTTTCCCCCACCCCTTCGGCGTTGCCATAACCTCCCATTTCCTCATCCGTGTTTGGCCGTTACCTAAATCGTTGCCACTTCGTATGACCGCACTAGCACGTTAGTTCGATAAGCTATCCCTGGTAGGCGGTCCGTACCACATAATTGAAAACCTCATCAGTTGCCATCGTCTCCTTAGGAAGATTGATCACACTTTTGGCCCAATGGTGTGTGTCTTGTGAAAAAATTATGTTTTTCATTTCTCCATCAATTAATTCAAGCACATCAGCTACTAGTTTATCTGTTTGACATAATGATGGCGTCCATAATGACTTTGAACACAAAAAAACTGAGCAAAGGAAACCCATTTTTTTAATGTCTTTGAGAAGCTAACAAACAGCTAACAACCTAAAGATATTGGGGCCGACATTGTAAGAATTCTCAAAGCTTTTGTTATCATGAACTTTTTAAACTGTTTTAAAACTCTTGCTCTGTTTAACTATTATACATGTAGGTGCCCAAGACGAGTCAAATACGTCATGGGGTTGTGGCTCTCTTGGGGGCTACATGATGTATCGGCTACTTCATGGGTTGTAAGCTCATTTTTCTAGGGAGATAGCTTTCTGCACTGTGGTGGAGAAGGGGCTGTACACACTTTGATACCGTGGCCGCCCAGCACACAAAGTGTTACAATGGCAGTTAACCCGATGTTTATGCACTTATTGTTTAAAGATGTCTTCACAAATACTGTACAGGATGACTTGAATGCAAGTATAACGACGACCCGTACCTCTACAACCCCGACCCGGTACTCAACCAACCTACACTCCAGACGCGCCCTAGCGGCTGTGGATGACGTTTATACCCATTCTCACCTCAGCTCCGGGGTCCCGCCTTGTTTGTGGCGAGCACAGCATGACAGAAGGCTACCCTTGAGGCATCACCAGAGAGATCACTAAGGCTGAGCTTAGAGGCCTGGAGATTCGGTACAAGAGGGAGCACAAGAAGTCCAGAAACTGAGGCTAGAGCAGCTGTGGCCCTAACGAAAGGATTCACAGTGCTCCACAATATAATGAAGGATACATGGAAGCACAGGGGAGAGATAAAGACCCTGAGAGGAGAAAGAGTATGCACTCAAAAAACGGGATCTCTCGTGGATCAGAGAAAGTGAGGGGTACAATGGTTTTACACCAAAAGAAATTCACTTAAATGCACACTACCCAAAATTTAAAATTTAACCTTTAATAGTGAATCCTTAAAACATATATTACCAATTTGTAATGTGATAACGTATAAAAATAAATTAAAAAATAAAAACTAGTGCAACTAGGCCAGTCTCTGATGTTTAAATGTTCCAGTATATTCACAAAGCTGGAAGATGGGAGGATGCTAGGATGCAAACAGCCGGAGTGAGCAAAAAAGCCCACTACTTCATTGTCAGCCTAATAGATAATAAACATCATGAGGGTTATTGGCATGAACTCTTAAACAGGAACCTTGACTAATGCAGCAAGTCCCACCTGGCCACTGCCTAATTTTTATATAGATGGCTAATCTAATGAATGGCTGACTAGTACTGTATTAAAACAACCCCATGAAGGGGGCTGACATCATACTGCGTGCCGCAGTAGCGGGACGCTGATTAAGTTACCATGGTAACTATATGCTTTAAATAGCGGTCCGCTCTAGCCCCTATGCAAATTTTTGTCCCTGAGGAGCTCCGTTAGTAGGAGGGAAACGCGCGTTGGACGCGTGTTGATGATGTCAGCCCCCTTCATGGGGTTGTTTTAATACAGTACTAGCTCAGCCATCATTGAGATTAGCATCTATATAAAAATTAGGCAGTCGGCAGGTGGGACTTGCTGCATAGTCACGGCGGTCCTGTTTAAGAGTTCATGCCATAACCCTCATGAATGTATTATCTATTAGGCTGACATGAAGTGGGGGCCTTTTTTGCTCACTCCGGCTGTTTGCATCCTAGCAGTCTCCCATCTCCAGCCTTTGTGAATATACTGGAACATTTTAAAACATCAGAGACTGCCTAGTTGCACTAGGTTATAGTTATTTAATTTATTTTTATACGTTATCACATTTACAAATTGGTAATATATGTTTAAGGATTCACTATTAAAGGTTAAATTTTAAATTTGGGTAGTGAGTGTGCATTTAAGTGAATTTCTTTGGGTTACAAACCATTGTACCCTCAACTTTCTCTGATTCACTTCAGTCACAGTTGCACCTATCTTTCATTATCAATTGAATTATTATTATAAAGTTTCTACACTTCAGTATGTTAGTTTGATCACTCCCTTACTCCCCGATCTTCGTGGATGGATTAAACTTGGCAGGAAAAGCCTTAGAATTGAAGAGCTTCAATAACTGAGAAAATATATTACAGTACTGCAGGGAGAGAGACAGGTATGCAAAGGCTTTGTGGTTAGTGGTTAAAACCTTGGAGTCAAAAATGTACAGAATGTAAAAAAGAGTGAGGCTCTGCAAACCAGTAAATACAGGTGTTCCACTACAGGAAAAAGTATGGCCCTGCCCAAGCATCGGTATCTCATAGCGACTAATGCCAATGAAAACAAGGATAGAGTGAGAGCTGGGGACCACGCCTCAACTGCAAAAAGAGATGCAAAGTTCGAACCGCTGAGCAAGCATAGCTAAACCTTCAGTGCCCAACCAGCAACAAACAAAGTTATGAGTGCAGAATCGAGACCAGAATTATCATTATTTTGGATGAGGGTGAAAAGATAGGACGTTCTCTGGAAATTGGATGTGGAATCGCAACTCAATCCCAAAGAAGCTGAACTGGAAACTACATTGAGTGGAAAAAGAAGTGCAGAAGGACAGCTTCAAGAGCTGAAAACTCAAATAGCTATTCTTGAATGCTTCTTTAGTACCATGAAATGGCACAAGGCTAAGATAGTAGAAATAAATTCCGAACATCAGACGAATTCAGGAGTAAGCTGCCACGGCTTTGCAAGACTGAGCAAGGTTATAAGGAATGGACATTTAGTGCTAAAATTGAGTCCATGGAAAAGATGGTGAGAGAAAGCTATTTGTGTAAAAGCTCTGCGACGTCACCTACAGTTGCCTACAAAGAGAGGATCGCCCGACGCTGGGGAAATCTCATGACCATGCGGTCCATAGAAAGACTGTATTTGGAAAATGTCCTCCTCGAGCGACTGTGGAGTCTGATCTCAAGCACCTTCTGGAAGAGACACTAATAACCTGGAGAAAAGGGCACCAATCCCAGCGGGACTGAGGGTTTTTGTACTCCATCCACTCTCATTCGAGCTGCAGATATATCTGAGTGGGAGTGGAAGGATGGGTTTTGGCTGTGTTAAGCCCGAGCTTCCCACAAACAAGGAGGTATGTAACAGGGACTTGTCACTGTTGAAAAAAAACTGTCTCTAAATGTGACGGTGCCTGTCTCGAATCAGGAGGCGAACCTGCAGGGCTGAGGTAGGGAAAGCAGAATAACCGACCAGAGCCCTGGACAGAGTCCTGTAAGAGTATTCATAGTCAGTAGTCAAGCAGCAGGGGTCAGGGCTGGCGGCAGTGGTGCCAGAGTCCAGGCGACAGGCAAAGGTCAGGGCAGGGGAAGGCAGCGAGATTGGGGTCATGGTCCGGGGTCAGCACCAGGGATTCCAAATAGGCGAAAGGGTAATGCATGACAGCGAAGATCAAACGAAGCTGCAGCAAACATAACTTTGCTCAGCGACTCCCACCAGGAACTGCAGCCTTATAAAGCAGATTGCCAGTACCCAAAAAGGCCACAAGTGGCAGAAGAAAGGGAGAGAGACTGAAAACCTGGACCGTAGTGGAAACCCGGCACGGATCGAGCAGAATCCTTACATGGTTAATTGCACAGGCAATCAAACAGACTCCACTTGGCTGATAGGACTGTGTTAGAAAAAAGCCTGTTCTGAGAAACAGGAAGGAGATTTCTTAGCCACAAAAGGGCTGAACAGAGGAACTGATGTCTTGCTGCAGAAGGACTGATTGCTGATAGCAAGACATGGGGACCAGACCTCTATACCTGGACACAGACATTGCCATAGCACACCAAGGGTGCTGACCCAAGAGAGCAGAGAGGCCTTCCCCTACAGCTACAACAACAGATAAGGAGACTTTCTTCTTGGACTGTTTATATCTATAGTATATATGTTTGGGGGTGGTAACTAGCTAACTACCCACCAGTTAGAAAGGGGTGGAGTAAAGGTATAGATAAAGCAGAATAGGCCTTTATTTTGAATGTTTTGCCGTGTTAAAAGAACAGGCGCAATAAAGCCTTATTTTAGTTTCATCTTAAAAAACTGTCTCCATGCATACCTCTGCACACAGCTCTTACACTGGTGCTGTGTTTTTTTATTGTGTTTTTAGCACTTTTCCTTCATTTGTATTTGGCAGACTCCATAGACCCAAATATGTTTTATAGAATTATCTTTGTTTTTTCCTTAATGTGATATTTAATAATAATCTGCACATTATGGTATTGACAACCCCTCCCAATTTTGAACGATATATCTTATTTTCTGCTATATAATGCCTAATTGTCTATTTCCTAGAAACAGTGTTTCCCAGCAGGGCGTTCGAGAGGTGTCTCCAAGGGGTTCACCCAAAAAATGTGGAATGGCCAGATCCCAGGCAGGTATGTGGGTCCCTGAGCCCGTGTGGGGACTGCACTTTTAGTAAGTCCTCGCAGGAGCTTCCAAAAGTCACTCCCCACAATTCTTTGCATCCACAGCAAGGCATTGTTGGGAGGGACTTTGAAAGCCCTCACTGTAGTGGACATGTAGAATAATTCACAATTGGAACAGTTTGTGTTGGAACTAGTGAAAATTGATGCTTCAAAGACAATATAAAACATAAATGGTATTCTGAATCAGAGAAAAAATAGGCAACTGACAGCTATACCACCCATGCAGCTGCACACACTGGAGGTGCAGTTTGGGGCCTTTTTAAGTTGTGTGTGGTTCCACAAGGTCAGGACACTATACTGCCTCACTCAAACACAGCCTTGTAGCAATAGTCTGATGAGTTGGCAATAATATTTATAAATGGGAACCTCGCAGAACAAATATTTTCTGCATTGGGTGCACAATGTAAATAAACATTGAGAACCACTGGCCTAGAAAGTATTTCACTCTACCAACACTTGACAATGGAAGTTTTACAAATCTCAGAATTCACCTAACTGTATATATCCCTGAAATTAGCTCGCATTTGTTGGCCACTATAGTATAGCCTTGTCAGTTTTGATTAAACAGTTATATGTCTAAGCTTTTTAATAAGCAAGGTACTGGTATCAGTCCTAGCGGATGAGTAGTTAACAAAGACAACATCGTAGTGGTGGATTAAAAAGATATGTAGCTGTCGGGTTTAACACCTTGTTAATGGCTCAGTTGGAGAATTACTCCGATTTACATTCATATATATCTGCTATGACTGTCCGGGTAGTACATTTTTGTTTACATAAAGGATCCGTCTCACCTAAGGCCAAAGTGAAGGAATGTAATGTTAAAGCTGCAGGAGACTCATCTCCGCATTGTTTTTGAGATGATTGAAGCAGGGTGTCCTTGATTGAATTGTGTTTATGTCAGCTCCAGAGACCCCCAGTTCCCAAGATACTTACTGATAACGTAGTAATCGATACATTCCTGGTATTTAAAATCCTGCGTGACGGGATGATGTTGCGGCTTCCTACTGGCTCGCGCGTGACATGTGAGTTTGAACCTCCATTTTGTTTCGTGGATGGGTTTTCTTAAAAATATATATTTTCAATGTAATGTCCTTATAGTAACAATGTAGAGTGTGTTTTATGATTCCTACCTAATATCTTTCCAATATTGTGGAGGGGGCCTTTGGCAGGAAAGAAGAATTAAAAAAAATGATATTTCCCTCCCTAGTTAACACACAAACCCAGCAAGCTCAAACGCCCACACACACCTAATCTTGACTATATGTAATGCCACATAGAGTGCATGGGCGGCTGTGCACATGAATATAGCAAACGACAGGGGGTGGCCCAGTGCTACATCCAAATGACAAAAAACATACATGGTAATAATTGCAAGAAATAATGCTTCAGTACTAATAATAATGCCAATACTATAATATAAAATTTTCCCTTCTAGATAAGAAGCAGAGCTGAACCACATTGATTACCACTCTTGCGATGATCTACTCAACAGAGATACTTACCTCTACAGGTGTTCCCGTGAAATAATGCGGTTTAAATGTTCTGCGTTACACGGGCCAATAGAAAAGTCACAAAGGATGACGTCACGGCTTCCAATAGGGCAACGGCATGAGAGATTTTTAACAGGCATATTGCACACCCAGCCACGGGCTGCTACCCTTAGAGCAGGCCTGCACAATTTGTAAAGCGAGAAGGGCCTAACTGCTCCAAGGAAAACAGATTCGGGCCGCACGGGTTAATCATAATCATCATCTCATTCATCATAATCACATCATTATCATCATCATCATCATCATCATCATCATCATCATCATCATATCTCCCCAGAACCTCTCATCATCATACTCATCCTCATATCTCCTCCAGCACCCCTCATCAATCTCTCCAGCACCCCTCATCATCCTAATATCTGCCAGCACCCCTCATTCTCCCCAACACCCCTCTCATTTTCATATCTCCCCAGCACTCCTCATCATCCTCATATCTCCCCCAGCACTCACCCTCTTCATATCTCCCTCAGAAATCCCTCATCCTATATCCCTCCCAGCACCCCTCATCCTATATACCCCCTTCCACCCCTCATCCTCATATCCCCCTTCACCCCTTATCATCAACCTTGCGAGACTCACCCACGATCTCACACCCCATCTCTCCCCCTCACCCATACACAATATCCCCCCTCCACATAACCCACACAATCCCCCCTACAGCCCACACACATCCCACCCACCTGCACCTCCACCCCCCCTGCACCTCTCACTCACCTCACTCCTCCCCCTGCACCTCACCTCACATCACCCCCTGCCACCTCACCTCCATCACCCCCTGCACCATTCTCACATCACCCTGCACCTCACATCACTCCCCTGCACCTCACCTCAACTCCACCCTGACACCTCACCTCACATCACCCCTGCACTCTCCTCACATCACCCCTGCCACCGTTCTCACATCACTCCCCTGCACCTCACCTCACATCACCCCCTGCACCTCTCCTCACATCACCCCCCTGCACCGCTTCTCACATCACCCCCGCACCTCTCTCACATCACCCCTGACACTCT
>WSYH01007625.1:0-32408 GCA_036426205.1 Ascaphus truei
TTACCACTAGGGAATATCACTGTGTCATTCTCTTTGTTTAAAGTGTACAACAAAACAGCTAAAAGCCTTACAGCTTTTGCGTAACCCTGAATAAAATGTAAAAATAAGCCAGAACCAAAATGCACGAAGCGCATGAATCGTGTTTTTTTTGGTTGTCGTAGCATCTTATGTAAAGAGGTGTTCCAGACGGTTTTGTTTTCTTTACGTTTTCATTTTTTAATACAGTTTAATACAGGTATCTGGCGCTGAACCCCCTTAATTTGGAGCACGGGGACCCCCCCCTTGCTCCAGAGATACTTACCTCCGGAGGGGGTGCTGGTATCTAGCAGCGCAGTTTTCCATTTCCTTGTAACATTGACCAATAGAAAGCTGCACCTAATGATGTCACTGTCTTCCTATTGGCCGCAGAGCCGGAAGCTCTGAAATGCAGACATATAGTGAACACCAGCGGGCTACCGGCCCCCACTATGGAAAATAAGTATCTCTGGAAGCAGGGGGTACCCAGAGATTAAATTAATGGCTTCGGAGACCCCCTGCTTCATTCTGTATTAAAAAAAAATAAACAAATTAAAAAAATAAAGGAAAACTGGCTGGGACCGCTTCTTTATAAGATGGCATAGACTTGATTATATCAGCAACATCAGAGTGGTTAAATATAGAAACTGAAATAAGATATTAATCATGAGCATACCTGCAGGATACAGCAGCATCATGTCTGATTTCTTATCACCATATTCCTCCTTATTCTAAGCATTATTTGAGCTTCCAGCTGTGATGCATGACGATGTATTTGACACAACACAAAAAAATTAATACTACTAAATAACTCACAAGTCCTTAAAATAGTTTGCTTCATACATATATCATTAGCACACAAAACGGATTAAGTTTCTATGTTGACATACTTGAAAGTCTAGCAAATGAAACATCTGGAACATCATGTTCCGGAAAATATTATATACCTAAAGATGTGTCGAGACTGTTTTGCAACTGAACTATTTGTATGGTTTCATTTCAGATTGATCTACGTGATGACCCTAAAAACCTTGGTGCGGCTCTCCACATGAAGGAGAAACCCCTCACCCATGACACAGGGATGAAACTTGCAAAAACGGACGTTTCTAAGTCTAATTCTGGGATACTTTATCAGAGTCGTGTTAGTTCTAGAGAGGGTTGGAGTCTTTGCCGGGGTTATAAAACGTCAAAAGCTACAACATGTAAAATAACTTTCATACTGATCCCATCAATGCAAATCCTTTAAAAAAAATATATATATAGATATATTATTATATAGTAGAGGTATCAGTACTGTGTTAGCCGAGCTTCAATAATCAAAATAAATAGATGATACCGTTCTGTGGCTACGAAATGCTTTATTTGTGCGAGCTTTCGAGATACACTGATCTCTCTTCCGCGAATAAAAAAATAAAGCATTTTGTTAGCCACAGACGGAATCATCTATTTATTTTTGATTATATATATATCTATAAATACGTTTTTAAGTTATGGTGGGTGAAAAAGGCAACAAGAAACCTCCCCCGTATTGCATATAGCAAATAAAAGATCACTTGTGAGCACATTCACATGTCTTAGCAGTCTGCACCCCTGCCTTTCACCTTATCCCCAGTATATAGTGCTTCCACTGCAGCAAGGGATCTGGGAAATGACATGGCAAATGAGCACACAATGTGTCACCTTTTGTCTGAAAAAACTTGTTACATGGAGTACAGCACAACCAACTCACACTGATGATACCCATTAAGGTTTGAAACATGTCTGTGAATGTTTTCTCTGGCTTTGCATCTGATTCCCATGCTGTGCTTTAAAGCTGTGTTACAGCGAGCATCAGCTTATGGGCTCCAGTAACAATGGTTTTTCAGACAAAAGGTGACACGTGTGCACATTGCATTCATTTCCCAGAATCCAACAAATAGTCTTCTTAGGTATGAACAGGTAAGAAACGCATCACAATTTCTCTTCCCTCCATTCACATTTAAGAAGTTCTCTGTTGGTCCATTAATAGGTATCCACCCATACAATGCATACTGTACTATTTAATATAGTTATACAATCAGGCCCGTTCCTAGGGTATGTGCCTCCCTTATGCAAGCACTATTAAGGAGCATTAGAGGTCTTCATTAAAGGTACACCCTCCCGAGGCCCTGGTCAGCATATATTAAATTGCAGTAAAATGTGATCCTTGGCTATGTAGCACGTCTTCCACAATTTTAGCAGCAAACTGCAGCACTGGGCATTTTATTTTTTCATTGCAGGAGTTGAAGCAGCTGGTCTACGGAGATCACCACATTCATTTCAGCTGGGGACCCCCCACTTGCAAAGATACTTACCTCCGTATGGGTGCTAGTATCTCCAGTGGAGTTTAATGTTCCGGTCACGTGGCCAATAGGAAGCTGCACCGATGACATCATGGTTCCCTATTCGCTCACAGGACATTAAATGACGCCATTTGTTTAGGCCCCCAATTGCCTGGCTGCAGATACCGGCACCCCTTACAGGTATCTCGGAAGCAGGGTGTCCCCGGAGCAGAAATTAACACAGTCCATTCCGAAAACCCTCTGCTTCAATCCTATAATAAAAAAAAATAATCGTGCCATGCTATTGTTCTGCTGCTTTAATGTCTCATGGTGTAATACAGTAATTGGTTGGCAGGTAGAGCTTGAAAGAAAAACTTTCTACAAATCATGCTACTTTTGGAAAGTATACTGCATTGAAGTTGCATTGAAAACAGTTTACAGAAAAACTCAATGCCTGATATTAAGGGCCGTCACAAAATATTTTTCATATCAATCTCCTAACACAAAATAAATTGGATGATCAAGATGAAAAATAACAAGTAGTAGTCAAATAACTTTTTACCCCATAAGGGTAATTACACCTCTAAAGCACGAAATGGAAACTACCTCCCCAGGTCCTTCTCTGCACATTCACAATCTAAGTAGGGTGGGTATCACCTTGTAACCTGCCGAGCTGGGAACAAATCTAAATAAACCAAATAGAGAATGGTGTTGTTGTTAGCCTGAAGAAGTGTTACAAATCCCCTGAAGAAGGGACCTTGTGGGCCTGACAGCTTGCTATTCTGGCCCATGCTCACTGTAAATAATGAGTAGGATCAAGGTAGTTAAACTTGTCTCCTTTTTCAAATGCATACAGAGTCCTATTTTCTGTAACTTTATTATGGCGGTATAGAGAAGGTATAAAATTACTTGCAGGCAACATTTTGTGGGGAGAAGGTAACCAGAAGCTTACTGGGGAAACCGTGAAATATATCTCTCTACTCACTATGGCTGCAGGTTGGAAAGAAAATCTGCTTTCCTGTGCAAGCAGGACCAAGTCATGGGGTATACCAACTAGCAGGGGAGTAGGCAAACCAACACAAATATAGCAGAGGGGGGGGGGGGTTGCCAAGGCAACAGGCTGGGAAGCCACAAGGGGAAGATACATGGTTGCAACATTGCACTGAGGAGTGATAGCAGCTCAGAACATGGAAAAACCTTACAGGTTCCAGAACACTTGCACTTTTTAACCACGAGTTAGCTATGAAGGTTCACTTTTGTTTGCCAAATAAATCGTGAACACAAATCTGCAACGCCTTCTACTCTTCAAGATGGGATCAAGTCAAACACATGGTACCATGCCCAAGTAATTCTTCATACCCTCTGCTACGTGCTTTGATTAACCTGTTAACGATGAAGGCAATTAAGAATGCAGGTTGTAATCTTCTGCCCCGTTCCCAGATCGGAGCACAGTGCTACCTGGAGTGTTCGGCTCTGACTCAGAAAGGTCTTAAGAACGTGTTCGATGAAGCAATCCTCACCGTTTTCCACCCAAGAAAAAGAAGAGGGGTTGCGTGAAGTGTCGCAACTCTTGCACAATTGTATGAATCATTCTGCAGGAGATGACTGGTGCTATGTACAGTGATAGAAGCAACGCCTCGAGAAACCTACCATAAACAGCTACAATGGAAGCGTGGATTTGCCTTTGTGTTCTGAGCAAGCCAAGATGGAGGATGTGACCATGAGAACCCTTAGTCACTTGGGAAGCCTTTGATCTGTGAAACCTCCAAGATTTAATGCTTAATTGCTGTGTCTCACTTTGTTTGTCTCGCACACACACTGATATGTTTCACTCAACTAGGGTAAAACTCCATTCATGACTTTTTACTTTGAAAGGATGTTTTAATCTGTGTTAAAGGGGATTGTTAACACTTCAACAACAGAGTTAAAGCAGCATTGCTATGAAACTAGCCTGCTGCATACAAGCAATGCCGTATGGCTGATGAGAATGTAAAGCTTGCTCTCTGTAGAGAATGGAGCCCTAAGTCTGTTTTTACAGAAGCCCCGTTAATTACAGCTGCTAAGCCTAATGCCCCCTTCACAACTGACAGAGAAGCCTCTACAGAGGGAATTACTACCCCATATTTGTATAATGTGTGGGACGGCATTAACGGCAGGAAAACAGATCACCCTACAGATGCTGCTACTTAATTGGAGTTAATAACCAATGTCCCTCATTTGCACAAAATAAGGGCAACACATAGAACCAGAATGATTGAAAGGACAGAAAAATCCCATTGAAGCTAACACACAAACCCGGGTGTTATTTTGCAGCTCGCAGTCTGTGATAATTAACCCCCTTTTAAGTTTTATTTTCTACAGGAGCTGTGGAAGGCTGGAAGTGTATCATACAAAAAGCCCTCATCAGTAAGGGTTAACATTTCCCCTCCAATCCCCACTGCCCGTGGCTTCGCGCGGTGCGAACAAGATACGGGCCTCCGTGGGGCCGGCCCCATACTGCCGCCGCCAACGCACCTGCAGAAGCGCGATGCCCACCGCCTTTGCCAAAAGACATAATAGATAGTTCCGTGTAGAACCAAAGTGTGCAAATGAATATATGTTTAATGGTTTCATTTGTGGTGATTGCTGCCTTTCATACTCGGGCTAATCTAAGCCCTAATAAATGAATGATGGAAATATTTGTAAGCGGGCTTTCGGAGTTGAAAGGACAATGGGGCATTTTGTATAAGCTCCGGAGCGCTGATCTGTGCTGATCTGATGGTTTACATTGAAGTCAATGGGACTTCTGCGTCAGACCACACGGATTGGCGATCTCAGGTTTATAGAGAATACCCCTATATCAGGGGTGGCTAACTCCATTCCTCGGCGCCACCAACAGGCCGGTTTTAAGGATCTTCTGCTTCAACACAGGTGGCTCAATCAGTTGCTCAGTCAGATTGAGCCACCTATGCTGAAGCAGGGATTTGGCCTGTTGGTGGCTCTTGAGGACTGGAGTTGGCCTCTCCTGCCCTATACAGTATTTACTTAAATAGTAATGGTACTGTACCATTTTTTGGGCACTTCGACCAATGTGCAGATAAACTCTCAAATGATCAATAATTGTGCAGACCAAAGTGAATTTAAGTTCTTCTTGGGATGGTCCCTTCCAACGTATGGGGATACTCTATGCCCAATAGCTTTGACTTTAACTCTGTTTTTTTAGAGGTGATTTTGTATATAAAAAGGGGCAATACACCAATGTGCCTTTTATGTATTCGAGTGCACTTACCAAGGATTGTTTATATGATTTTCTGTTTATAAATGAAAATACTAATGCTCATAATATTTGTAATCGTCAGGGCATGCGCACACTTCACCCACTTCACCCGCTTTTATGTACTGTACACACTGGATTCTGAATAGGAGTATGATGTCATTCCGCGCGCGACTACACCAAAAGTATGTACACCAATATCCTGGCATAACCAGACTTTCAATAAGGCTTCACTCACACCACATTAAACCGGTTTATAGGACGGTATTGTGAAGTAACACGAACATATATATTTTCCTAGACAATAAGTGAGTGCAAATAAACATTTCCAACCGTTACAAGACAATGTATGTTTGTGTGGTTTATGAAAATGCTGCCTCGTTTCTATGTAAATTCTCAAAATCTTGATATCTCGGTTTAAAAGCAACATGGGGGGGGGGGGGTTCTTCATTTTCTTTAATACAGGGCTGAAGCAGGGGTCTCCGGGGGCAAGACCCGTTAATTTCAGCTCTTCTTCCGAAGATACATAACCCCGGAAGGGGTGCCGGTATCTCCTGCAGTTTTCAGCTTCCTCGTGAGCCAATAGGAAGCCGAACCTGATGATGTCACAGCTTCCTATTGGCCCGCAAAGCCCGGGAGCTCTGAAATGAAGACATATAGTGAACCCTGGGAAGCTACTGGCACCCACTATATGCAGATCACCGGAAGCAGGGGGTCCCCGGAGCTGAAATTAATGGGGTTCGGCTCCGGAGACCCCCTGCTTCAATCCTGAATAAAAAAAAAAAAAGAAACCTGCTTGATTGCCTCTTTAAAAACCAGGGGTGACCAACTCCAGTCCTCAAGGGCCACCACAGGTCAGGTTTGCAGGATATCCCTGCTTCAGCACGGTAGTCAGTCAAAGCCACCTGTGCTGAAGCAGGGTTATCCTGAAAATCCGTAAAAAAAAAAAAAAAAAAAGGAATACAGTCATCATATTTCAGAGAGCTGTGGCTCCTGTTACTAGACTAAGTCCCACCTGCAACACTAAGTGACCTGTAGATTGGCAAGATGCTGTATGAAGCCAACATGTGGAATTTGCAGTCAGTAACATAAAAGGAAAAACGGGAATGAGGGAAAGCAGCAAAGCTTTAAAGACGCAATCCAAGCCATGTATTTATTTTTTTCTTCCTTTTTTTAACACAGGATTGAAGCAGGGGGTCTCCGGAGCCGAACCCCATTAATTTCAGCTCCGGGGACCCCCTGCTTCCGGTGATACTTGCATCCATAGTGGGTGCCAGTAGCTTCTCCAGGGTTCACTATATGTCTTCATTTCAGAGCTCCCGGGCTTTGCGGGCCAATAGGAAGCTGTGACATCATCAGGTTCGGCTTCCTATTGGCTCACGAGGAAGCTGAAAACTTGCAGGAGATACCGGCACCCCCTTCCGGGGTTATGTATCTTCGGAAGAAGAGCTGAAATTAACGGGTCTCGCCCCCGGAGACCCCCTGCTTCAGCCCTGTATTAAAGAAAATGAAGAACCCCCCCCCCCCCATGTTGCCTCTTTAAACCGAGATATCAAGATTTTGAGAATTTACATAGAAACGAGGCAGCATTTTCATAAACCACACAAACATCACATTGTCTTGTAACGGTTGGAAATGTTTATTTGCACTCACTTATTGTCTAGGAAAATATATATGTTCGTGTTACTTCACAATACCGTCCTATAAACCGGTTTAATGTGCGTGTGAGTGAAGCCTTATTGAAATGCTGGTTATGCCAGGATATTTGGTGTACATACTTTTGGTGTCAGTCCGCGCAGGAATGACATCATACTCCTATTCAGAATCCAGTGTGTACAGTACATAAAAGCGGGTGAAGTGGGTGAAGTGTGCGCATGCCCTGACTGATTACAAATATTATGAGCATTAGTATTTTCATTTTATAACAGAAAATCAATATAACAATACCTTGGTAAGTGCACTCGAATACATAAAAGGCACATTGGTGTATTGCCCCTTTTTTTATATACAAAATCACCTCTAAAAAAACAGAGTTAAAGTCAAAGCTATTGGGCATAGAGTATCCCCATACGTTGGAAGGGACCATCCCAAGAAGAACTTAAATTCACTTTGGTCTGCACAATTATTGATCATTTGAGAGTTTATCTGCACATTGGTCGAAGTGCCTAAAAAAATGGTACAGTACCATTACTATTTAAGTAAATACTGTATAGGGCAGGAGAGGCCAACTCCAGTCCTCAAGAGCCACCAACAGGCCAATATCCCTGCTTCAGCATAGGTGGCTCAATCTGACTGAGCAACTGATTGAGCCACCTGTGTTGAAGCAGAAAGATCCTTAAAACCTGGCCTGTTGGTGGCTCTAGAGGAATGGAGTTAGCCACCCCTGATATAGGGGTATTCTCTATAAACCCTGAGATCGCCAATCCGTGTGGTCTGACGCAGAAGTCCCATTGACTTCAATGTAAACCCATCAGATCAGCACAGATCAGCGCTCTCGGAGCTTATACAAAATGCCCCATTGTCCTTTCAACTCCGAAAAGCCCGCTTACAAATATTTCCATCATTCATTTATTAGGGCTTAGATTAGCCCGAGTATGAAAGGCAGCAATCACCACAAATGAAACCATTAAACATATATTCATTTGCACACTTTGGTTCTACACGGAACATATCTATTATGTCTTTTGGCAAAGGCGGTGGCGCATCGCGCTTTCTGCAGGTGCGTGGCGGCGGCAGTGACTGGGGCCGGCCCCACGGAGGCCCGTATCTTGTTCGCACCGCGCGAAGCCACGGGCAGTGGGGATTGGAGGGGAAATGTTAACCCTTAACTGATGAGGGCTTTTTGTATGATACACTTCCAGCCTTCCACAGCTCCTGTAGAAAATAAAACTTAAAAGGGGGTTAATTATCACAGACTGCGAGCTGCAAAATAACACCCGGGTTTGTGTTTAGCTTTCAATGGGATTTTTCTGTCCTTTCAATCATTCTGGTTCTATGTGTTGCCCTTATTTTGTGCAAATGAGGGACATTGGTTATTAACTCCCAATTAAGTAGCCAGCATCTGTAGGGTGATCTGTTTCCTGCCGTTAATGCCGTCCCACACAATTATACAAATATGGGGTAGTAATTCCCTCCTGTAGAGGCTTCTCTGTCAGTTGTGAAGGGGGCATTAGGCTTAGCAGCTGTAATTACCGGGGCTTCTGTAAAAACAGACTTAGGGCTCCATTCTCTACAGAGAGCAAGCTTTACATTCTCATCAGCCATACTCGGCATTGCCTTGTACTGCAGCAGGCTAGTTTCATAGCAATGCTGCTTTAACTCTGTTGTTGAAGTGTTAACAATCCCCTTTAACACAGATTATAAACATCCTTTCAAAGTAAAAAGTCATGAATGGAGTTTTACCCTAGTTGAGTGAAACATATCAGTGTGTGTGTGCGAGACAAACAAAGTGAGACACAGCAATTAAGCATTAAATCTTGGAGGTTTCACAGATCAAAGGCTTCCCAAGTGACTAAGGAATTCTCACTGGTCACATCCTCCATCCTTGGCTTGCTCAGAACACAAAGGCAAATCCACGCTTCCATTTGTAGCTTGTTTATGGTAGGTTTCTCGAGGCGTTGCTTCTATCACTGTACAGTAGCACCAGTCATCTCCTGCAGAATGATCTCATACAATTGTGCAAGAGTTGCGACACTTCACGCAACCCCTCTTCTTTTTCTTTGGGTGGAAAACGGTGAGGATTGCTTCATCGAACACGTTCTTAAGACCTTTCTGAGTCAGAGCCGAACACTCCAGGTAGCACTGTGCTCCGATCTGGGAACGGGGCAGAAGATTTACACCTGCATTCTTAATCTGCCTTCATCGTTAACAGGTTAATCAAAGCACGTAGCAGAGGTTATGAAGAATTACTTGGGCATGGTACCATGTGTTTGACTTGATCCCATCCTTGAAGAGTAGAAGGCGTTGCAGATTTGTGTTCACTGATTTATTTTGGCAAACAAAAGTGATACCTCTCATAGCTAACTCGTGGTTAAAAAGTGCAAGTGTTCTGGAACCTGTAAGGTTTTTCCATGTTCTGAGCTGCTATCACTCCTCAGTGCAATGTTGCAACCATGTATCTTCCCCTTGTGGCTTCCCAGCCTGTTGCCTTGGCAACCCCCCCCCCCCCTCTGCTCATATTTGTGTTGGTTTGCCTCTACTCCCCCTGCTAGTTGGTATACCCCATGACTTGTTCCTGCTTGCACAGGAAAGCAGATTTTCTTTTCCAACCTGCAGCCATAGTGAGTAGAGATATCTTTCACGGTTTCCCCAGAATAAGCATTCTGTTTACCTTCTCCCCACAAATGTTGCCTGCAAGTAATTTTATACCTTCTCTATACCGCCTATAATAAAGTTACAGAAAATAGGACTCTGTATGCATTTGAAAAGGAGACAAGTTTAACTACCTGATCCTACTCATTATTTACAGTGAGCATGGGCCAGAATAGCAAGCTGTCAGGACCACAAAGGTCCCTTCTTCAGGCGGATTTGTAACACTTCTTCAGGCTAACAACAACACCATTCTCTATTTGGTTTATTTAGATTTGTTCCCAGCTCGGCAGGTTACAAGGTGATACCCACCCTACTTAGATTGTGAATTGTGCAGAGAAGGACCTGGTGAGGTAGCTTCCATTTCGTGCTTTAGAGGTGTAATTACCCTTATTTGGGGTAAAAAGTTATTTGACTACTACTTGTTATTTTTCATCTTGATCATCCAATTTATTTTGTGCTTAGGAGATTGATATGAAAAATATTTTTGTGACGGCCCTTAATATCAGGCATTGAGTTTTTCTGTAAACTGTTTTCAATGCAACTTCAATGCAGTATACTTTCCAAAAGTAGCATGATCTGTAGAAAGTTTTTCTTTCAAGTCTCTACCTGCCAACCAATATACTGTATTACACCATGAGACATTAAAGCAGCAGAACATATAGCATGGCACGATTATTTTTTTTTATTATAGGATTGAAGCAGAGGGTTTTCGGAACTGGACTGTGTTAATTTCTGCTCCGGGGACACCCTGCTTCCCGAGATACCTCTGTAAGGGGTGCCGGTATCTGCAGCCAGGCAATTGTGGGCCTAACATAATGGCGTCACTTAAATGTCCTGTGAGCGAATAGGGAACCATGATGTCATCCGGTGCAGCTTCCTATTGGCCCACGTGACCGGAACATTTAAACTCCACTGGAGATACTAGCACCCCCTACGGAGGTAAGTATCTTTGCAAGTGGGGGGTCCCCAGCTGAAATGAATGTGGTTGATCTCCGTAGACCCGCTGCTTCAATCCTGCAATGAAAAAATAAAATGCCCAGTGCTGCATGTTTTGCTGCTAAAATTGTGAAGACGTGCTACATAGCCAAGGATTCACATTTTACTGCAATTTAATATATGCTGACCAGGGCCTCGGGAGGGTGTACCTTTAATGAATGACCTCTAATGCCTCCTTAATAGTGCTTGCCTAAGGGAGGCACATACCCTAGGAACGGGCCTGATTGTATAACTATATTAAATAGTACAGTATGCATTGTATGGTGTGATACCTATTAATGGACCAACAAGAGAATTCCTTAAATGTGTAATGGAGGGAAGAGAACTTGTGATGCGTCTTCTTCACCTGTTCATACCTAAGAAGAACTATTTTGTTGGATTCTGGGAAATGACATGCAAATGTGCACACGTGTCACCTTTTGTCTGAAAAACCATTGTTACATGGAGCCCATATAAGCTAATGCTCGCTGATAACACAGCTTTAAAGCACAGCATGGGAATCAGATGCAAAGCCAGAGAAACCATTCACAGACATGTTTCAACCTTAATGGGTATCATCAGTGTGAAGTTGGTTGTGCTGTACTCCATGTAACAATGTTTTTTCAGACAAAAGGTGACACATTGTGTGCTCATTTGCATGTCATTTCCCAGAATCCCTTGCTGCAGTGGAAGCACTATATACTGGGGATAATGGTGAAAGGCAGGGGTGCAGACCTGCCTAAGACATGTGAATGTGCTCACAAGTGATCTTTTTATTTGCTATATGCAATACGGTGGAGGTTTCTTGTTGCCTTTTTCACCCACCATAACTTAAAACGTATATATAGATATATATATATAATCAAAAAATAAATAGATGATTCCGTTCTGTGGCTAACAAAATGCTTTTATTTGTTTATTCGCCGGAAGAAGAGATCAGTGTATCTCGAAAGCTCGCACAAATAAAAGCATTTCGTTAGCCACAGAACGGTATCATCTATTTATTTTTTGATTATTGAAGCTCGGCTAACACAGTACTGATACCTCTACATATATATATATATATCTATATATATATTTTTTTTAAAGGATTTGCCATTGATGGGATCAGTATGAAAGTTATTTCTACATGTTGTAGCTTTTGACGTTTTATAACCACCGGCAAAGACTCCAACCCTCTCTAGAACTAACACGACTCTGATAAAGTATCCCAGAATTAGAACTTAGAAACGTACCGTTTTTGCAAGTTTCATCCCTTGTTCATGGGTGAGCGGTTTCTCCTTCATGTGGAGAAGCCGCACCAAGGTTTTAGGGTCATCACGTAGATCAATCTGAAATGAAACCCATACAAAATATGTTCAGCTGCAAAACAGTCTCGACACATCTTTTAGGTATATAATATTTTCCGGAACATTGACTGTTCCAGATGTTTCATTTGCTAGACTTTCAAGTATGTCAACATAGAAAACTTAATCCGTTTTGTGTGCTAATGATATATGTATGAAGCAAACTATTTTAAGGACTTGTGAGTTATTTAGTAGTATTTAATTTTGTGTTTGTGTCAAATACATCGTCTATGCATCACAGCTGGAAGCTCAAATAATGCTTAGAATAAGGAGGAATATGGTGATAAGAAATACAGACATGATGCTGCTGTTATCCTGCAGGTATGCTCATGATTAATATCTTATTTCAGTTTCTATATTTAACCACTCTGATGTTGCTTGATATAATCAAGTCTATGCCATCTTATTAAAGAAGCGGTCCCAGCCAGTTTTCCTTTATTTTTTTTAATTTGTTTCATTTTTTTTTTAAATACAGAATTGAAGCAGGGGGTCTCCGAAGCCATTAATTTAATCTCTGGGTACCCCCTGCTTCCAGAGATACTTATTTCCATAGTGGGTGCCGGTAGCCTCGCTGGTGTTCACTATATGTCTGCATTTCAGAGCTTCCGGGCTCTGCGGGCCAATAGGAAGCAGTGACATCATTAGGTGCAGCTTTCTATTGGTCAATGTTACAAGGAAATGGAAAACTGCGCTGCTAAGATACCAGCACCCCCTCCGGAGGTAAGTATCTCTGGAAGCAAGGGGTCCCCCGTGCTCAAATTAATGGGGTTCAGCTCCAGATACCTGTATTAAACTGTATTAAAAATGAAAACGTAAAGAAAACAAAACCGTCTGGAACTACCTCTTTAACATAATGATGCTACGACAACCAAAAAAAACACAGATTCATGCGCTTCGTGCATTTGTTTCTGGCTTTAATTTTTACATTTTATTCAGGGTTACGCAAAAGCTCTGTACGGCTTTTAGCTGTTTTGTTGTACACTTTAAACAAATAGAATGACACAGTGATATTCCCTAGTGGTAATAGGGATTCCTTTAGTAATATTTACAGAAACACTGACCTTTCTTTTCTCACAAAATAAATGGCGGTTTATCTAGAAATCTATGTTTAACAATAGATGTATAACCTACTGATGAGATCCAAAAGGATGAAACGGCTGTCTGTAAGTAGGGTTACTGGCTCTGCACTTCTTTAACTCAGGCTGTGCTGAAAAGCTGTGTAAGGCTGAGTCCCCGATGGCGCTGAGCGGGCGGCGCAGTTACTTGCATATACATGATGCACGCGCGCATGCGTGGGCACACACGCTCTGCGCTTTTGTACATATTTTTTTTTAACTTTCCCGCTTGCTCAGATAGCCTGCAATTGCGCCTCCCTCCTCCCCGCTGCGCGCGCAAGTTGCAGGACACCCGGCGCTCATGCTCTAAGCATGAGCACGCTCAGCGCCAGCGAGGACTCAGCCTAATGCAGAAGGCATAAGCTTGGAGCTCCATGTTAATAATTGTTTGTTCTTGTATATTAACATTTTTTTAAGCAAAAAAGGGACAC
This sequence comes from Ascaphus truei, assembly GCA_036426205.1. NCBI lineage: Eukaryota > Metazoa > Chordata > Amphibia > Anura > Ascaphidae > Ascaphus > Ascaphus truei. The sequence goes on from WSYH01007625.1 coordinate 13,747, forward strand.
TGTGCTCATTTGCATGTCATTTCCCAGAACCCATTGCTGCAGTGGAAGCACTGTATGACAGGAGATCATGGTGAAAAGCAGGGTTGCAAACCTGTCTGAGACATGTGACTGCTCACAAATGATGTTTATATTTGCTGTATGATAAGTTCTGTAATGGGTATGATTAAGACCCATGTGTCTCATGCTAAGAGCTGCAATGCATCTGCTTCAGAGTCACTTATTCCCAGTAATATGGTTTCAGTGTCTGCAGACAGGATAATTAATCCCTAATACATATTAGCATTAAGATATGCAAAAACGTACATTATTTATCGCTCACTAGACAATATCCATTCACAGAACACAATCGTGCCTGGATATGGATGTAAAAAGCTGTTTCCGTGTTTAATTTTCAGCTTGCCATTTCTATGTTCTTTATAACCCACATGCAGAAATAAGTCCCAGCCTTCTTGTATTTCTGTGTCCTACTATGTGTGCATGTCTATTAAAAGTGTGCGTGTCATTTCCCAGAATCCCTGGCTGCAGAGCAATGGATGACACAAGATAATGGGGGGGGGGGGGGGGGGAAGCAGGGTTGCAGCCCTGTCTGAGACCTGTGAATGTGCTCACCGCTGGGGTTTTTATTTGATGTTTAACACTGAATTGTACCTGTGTTCCTATGAGTACGTAAGGCACACGTGGCATGCATGCTTTCAGCTCCGACACCCATTCCTCCTGGACATTGTGGTAAGAGGCAGGATTAACCACAGAGAAACAGATGAGGAATACGTCCGTGTTGGGGTATGAGAGAGGCCGGAGCTGATCGTAGTCTTCCTGGAACACAGTGAAATAAATCAGGGATACGTTCTGGAATGTAAAACCAATGTAGGTAAGCTTAGAACAACTTCAGTAATTAATCAGGAAACACTGTTTTCTTTAGTGTTGTTATTCTAAGGAGAGGTCAATGCAGTGGTTCTCAAGACGACCCCCCCCCCCCCACCACCAACAGGTCAGGTTTACAGGATATCCCTGCTTCAGCACAGGTGGCTCAATAAGTGGCTCAGCCAAAGGGGGGGGGGAGTGGGTCTTTAGCACTGGAGTTAAGCACCCCTGGGTTAAGGGATGAGAAGTGAGCATCTTGCTTATTCCTCTTCACCTCTGAACGTCAACTGTGTAATTTGCATACGATCTGTAACACATGACACGCAGAGCAGCATCACCATGTGGCTGTATTGGGCTAAGTGCTGCTTTGTTATAGGACATCTTACTACCTTTTTGCTGTATATAAATGGTCTGCCCACAATTTGCCCGATAACTTCTTTGCACATGGTCACTGTTGATACTTTCATACAGTACATGCATTCCTAGCCTCTCTCTGGCCTGATAATGTGCTGCAATCTGATTGGTCAAACGTCAAACTGGATCACTAACTGTTTTTAAACACTGAGAAATCAGCAGGTACGGTAGTTGGGACGAGTGCTACATTGCTAAGGCCTCGGGCTTAGGCGCTGACCCGTGCTGAGGCGCGCTGCTGCTCGGCAGTGAGCCCCTGCAGCCGCAACGAGAGCGTAGGTCTTACCAAATTTTTCGTTTCTGCGCTCGCCGGAGCGCAGGGCCGGTCACGTGAGGGCGAACCAGCTCCGTGACGTCACAGCCCCCTCCCCCCCGACACGCCGGGGGGTCAGCGTGTCTTTGCCCGGCTGGATTCACCCTGGACGCAGCCTAAAGCTTCCCAGCTCAGAACTAGCTCTAACACTCATCGTGCCTCAGTTACTAGCTTTAAATATGTGGTTATGTGTCTACACTTCCATCTAAGATTGTGTCTGCATACGGACATCCAACATCTATTCCAAACTGGGTGTAATGTATAGAAATAGATCCCTTTTGTCACAAAGCGCATTGCGCAGCACATGCAGTGCCGGGTTTGCAAGTCCGCCGTCCATAGGCACTTGGTGCTGCCCGGACCGCCACCTCCTCCGTGCCGACCCCCTTCAGCACTGCGGCGTCAAATGACGCTGTGATGTCACATGGCGTTGTGTTCCCATGGCAATGCGTGACGTCGCGGCGTCATTTGCTGTCACGTTGCCATGGCAACACGGCACTGATGTCACGTTGTCGTGCCTCCGCGACACCATGTGACTTTGCAGTGTCATTTGACGCCGCAACGCTGAAGGAGGAGGGCGGCACGAACGAGAAGGTAAGAACTTTACAGAGGCCACACTATCTCTCCATCAGTGGGGAAGGGACGGGGCCTCTATATATGGGGAAAACAAAAAAACTGGGGGGAAACTTGCTGTTAAATTGGATAAAGCAAGGAAGGTTTTACTTTAAGACAGGCTGGAATGTTATCTGTGGATGAAACCTATCCCCCCCCCCCCCCCCCTGTGCAGAATGCAATTTATGACTGTTAAAGGGTCCCTGAACGTTTGTGATGTAAGAGTGTACAGAGTATGTGTGTAAATAACACATACATACATATTTGTAATTTAGCCATTTCATAAGTACTTATTTACCTTCTCGACAATATAAACATGAAAAAAATCTGGTAAAACATTTTTTTAATCATTTTTTTTTAAATTAATCACTTAGCATTGTGTTTTTTGTGAGATTTCTTGTACGATCCCACACTAAAATTGCTGCTCACGAGACCAAATCTGAAGATTGGATGCAACTCCTATGTACTTAATACCAGTAGATGGCAGCAAATGCATGGACAGAGGAGACCAACTGGCAGGAATGTGGATGTTATTCGGATAAAAAGAGGGCAAATCCACTGTATTTGTAGTGTTCACTTTATCTGACTTATCTTCCACTAATAGGATTTTTATTGCATAACGTATATTTACAAAGATGCAACATTATGTGAAGAACAAATCTTCAACATATCGGCCCTTATTGACTAAGTGGTGCTCTGCAATAAGATATTTTCCGTTGCCCGCTAAATACAGTATGATCCATTGTGTGTTTCACGAAGGCATTTAATACGCATCCCCTTTCTTCAGTGGCTTATAACTTTGAGAAACATGGGTTCATTTTGTTTTTTTGTTTTTTGTATCCTACCAAAAGAATTGGATTAATATTTTAGTTTAATGTCTAGGTTTACGCAATAGTGCGATATAGAATATGTAAATGTGTACGTTTGTGAGACACCAAAGCATTTGTGGAATGAAGATTTGTCATCTGCATAGTTTTCCAAAATATATATATATATATATATATATATATATATATATATATATATATATTTGCACTTGAGGATTCTGGCTTTGCCTGGTTTCAAGATAGATGTCTTAGGTGAAAAACTGGACTAAAGAGCAAACATCTTCTTCCTGACACCAATTATACTTGGCCAATGGTTTAACGCAGGAGTGGCCAACTCCAGTCCTCACAGGCCACCAACAGGTCAGGTGTACAGGATATTGGTGCTTCAGCACAGGTAACTCAATCAGTGGCTCAGTCATTGACTGAGCTACCTGTGCTGAAGCAGAGAAATCCTGAAAACCTGACCTGTTCATGGCCCTCAAGGACTGGAGTTGCCCACCCCTGGGATAAACCATTGGGCAAGTATAATTGGTCTCAAGAAGAAGATGTTTGCTCTTTAATAGGTGACCGAGCTAGAAATGCGCGGGCCCCCGGGCCAAAAAAAAGGTCAGGGCTTCATTAATATAAATACGGACTGCAATTTTATTTCTCTCTCATCTCTTCCCATCCCTCCTCATCATCATCATCATATCTCTCCCTTCTCATCATCTCTCCCCTCCTACCAATACATAATAAAACATACACCCCAGCTCCCCAATACATAATACAAATACACCCCCAATACATAAATACTCCCCTCCCCAATACATAAGTACACTCCCCCTCCCTAATACATAATAAATACCCCCTCCCTAATACATAATAAATACCCCCCACCAAATACATAATAAAAATACACCCCCTCCCCAATACACAATAAAGACACCCCCTCCCAATACATAATAAGTACACTCCCCCTCCCTAATACATAATAAATAACCCCCCTCCCCAATACATAAGTACACTCCCCCTCCCTAATACATTAAAAATACACCCTCCCCAATACATAATAAAAAAAATACCCCCCCTCCTCAATACACAATAATAAATAACCCCCCTCCCAATACATAATGAATATACCCCCTCCCCATGCATAATAAATACCCCGTACTTAAGCCTGGTCTCAGGCCGGGACCCCGTGTGTTGGCTGGCGGGTCCGGCGTTCGCACCAAGCAGTTTGCCGCTGGGGCCAGCTCTCCCCTGCTGACAGGCTCTCCTCTCCCTCACACTCTGTCCCACACGCGGAGCCTTCCGACATCAAGTGTTCAACACCGCCAGCCGTGGGAGAAAGTGGTTCTGTTTGCTCGCGCGCCAGCGCTGGGAGAAAGTGTTCTGCGCCGCGCCAGCGTGGGACAAAGTGTTTCTGGCGCGCGCCAGCGTGGAAGTTTCTCCGCAGCACAAGGTTTCTGGCGCGCGCCAGCGTGGACAAAGTGTTGGGGCGCTCCCCACCCCCCCCAACCACCCACACCCACCCCACCCGTAAAAAAAAAAGCCAACTCTGGGCCCCCGTTTATCAATTTAAAGGTAGTTCTCAATCCTGAGGAAAGACAAATCAAGGGCCAAGCGCGGGCGTGACAAGAAAATTTTATTTAGCGCCTGGAGGAAGAAAGAAAACAAGAAAGGAAGGTGAGACATGAGGGCACGTGTTTGCTGGCGCGCGCCACAGCCGTGGGACAAAGTGTTCTGGCGCGCGCCGAGCGGTGGGACAGAGTGTGAGGGCGCGCGCCAGCGTGGGACAAAGTGTTCTGCGGCGCGCGCCAGCGTGGGACAAAGTGTTCTGGCGGCGGTGCCAGCGTGGGAGAAAGTGTTCTTGGCGCGTGCCAGCGTGGGAGAAAGTGTCGTCTGGCGCGTGCCAGCTGGACAAGATGTTCTGGCCGCGCCAACGTGGGAGAAAGTGTTCTGGCGCGCGCCAGCTGGGGACAAGGGTTCTGGCGCGCGCCAGCGTGGGACAAAGTGTTCTGTTCTGGCGCGCGCCAGCGTGGGACAAAGTGTTTGGCCGCGCCAGCGTGGGACAAAGTGTTCTTGCGCCGCGCCAGGCGTGGGAGCAAAGTGTTCTGGCGCGCGCCAGCGTGTGACAAGTGTTCTGCGCGCGCGCCAGCGTGGGACAAAGTGTTCTGCGGCGCGCCGCAGCGTGGACAAAGGGTCGCTTGGGCGCGCGCAGGTGGGAAAAGTGTTCTGGCGCGCGCCAGCTGGGACAAAGTGTTCTGGCGCGCCCAGTTGGAACAAGTGCTCTGGCGCGCGCCAGCGTGGGAGTCCATAAAAGTTGTTTCGGCGTCGCGCCAGTGTGGAACAAAGTGTTCTGGCGCGCGCCAGCGTGGGACAAAGTGTTCTGGCGCGTGCCAGCGTGGGACAAAGTGTTCTGGCGCGTGCCAGCGTGGGACAAAGTGCTCTGGCGCGTGCCAGCGTGGGACAAAGTGTTCTGGCGCGTGCCAGCGTGGGACAAAGTGTTCTGGCGCGTGCCAGCGTGGGACAAAGTGCTCTGGCGCGTGCCAGCGTGGGACAAAGTGTCTGGCGCGTGCCAGCGTGGGACAAAGTGCTCTGGCGCGTGCCAGCGTGGGACAAAGTGTGAGGGCGAGAAACCTGCAGCAGGGGAGAGCTGGGCCCGGCGGCAACTGCCGGATCCTGGTCTGTCCCCCCGTCGGCCGCAGCATACCAGGGAAATAGCTCCCTCCCCTCCCCCCAGAGAGCGTGGGCTGCTTTGTTTCACCAGATAAAGGTTAAAATGACGTAGAAGGAACATTACCTGCCCCGCGGTGTCGTAGAGTCCCAGGAGATGCTGTTTCCCTGCAACGGTCACCGTTACTGGAAGAGAATACGAGAACGTGCTTGTTAGCATAGAGCAAGGGTGGCCAACTCCAGCCCTCCAGGGCCACCTGTCACTGACTGAGCCGCCTGTGCTGGAGCACGAATATCCTTAAAACCTGACCTGTAGGTAGCCCGTGAGGACTGGCCTCCCCTAGCATAGAGGTAGCACTCATCTCATTATTTGAGGCTTCTAATTCTGTGCTGCTGGTTCCCTGAAACGGCGACAGTTGCACCAAGCTGACAGATCTCATCTTAAACCGGAGACAATAACAGGCCACCCTGAAAACAGATGGTCGTAGTCAGTTTCTTCACGGACTGGAATACACACTGCACAGGCTGGCACTGCTCTGTCATTTAACACACTCCGGGGACCCTGCGGTTGATTTATACAGCGCAGATTGAGAACACCACATGAAAGCTAGCAGGCAACAGAAGTTCAAGACTTTCCTGCTCACTAAAAAAATGTCTTCCGAGAAATGATGACAAATAGATTCCTCCTATTCCAGGCAGCTACCAAGCAGTCAATAACACAACCAACAGTGACCCTTGTTATTGCTCTGTAAATATATTCATAGGTGTATATCTATTCAACGGCAAAAAGAAACCTGACTAGGCGCCATTGTGGACACGAAACGCGTCGGAGGGTTTTTGTGTCTCATTTTAATGGCTTTTTAATAAACTTATGCTTCTGTTGTCAACTTTTGCACTCTAGCCCCGCCGTTTCGTGCTGCAGGACGCCGTTTCTTTTTATAATCCACTTTTCTTATAGCTATTCAATGTGCAAGTATTTTAAAAAAATTTTTAGTTCTGCGAATTAGAGGAAAAGTTTAGACACAGATGAAACTTTGCATTCCATACGATTTGTACAGTATAAGGCAGTTTTGGCCATCTCCAGTCCTCAAGGGCCACCACCAGGTCATGTTTTCAGGATATCCCTGCTTCAGCACAGGTGGCTCAATCAGTGTCTCAGTCTCTGACTGAGCCACCTGTGCTGAAGCAGGGATATCCTGAAAACACGACCTGGTGGTGGCTATAGAGGACCGGAGTTGGCGTCCCCTGTACTATGCTTACTACAGAGGTGCGCAAACTTTTGAAGCTGTGCCCCCCTGTCTGCTCCCTTCACTGCTTGCGCACCCCTTACCTCTTTGGTCAGCGTTATTTGACGCCTCGTTGCCATGGCGACGGCATGTGATGTCACATGACCCCGCGGCGTCAAATGACACCGCGTTACCATAGCGGCACGTCACACAAGCCATCTGAATCACGGTAAGTGGAGTTGCAGAGGCCTCACATGATCCCCTAGCATTTAATCAGCATTTAATTTTAATGCCATGGGGACGAGCGCAGGGACGAGCGCAGGGCCTCTGCAACCGCTGTGCCCCCCCTGAAAAATCCCGCGCCCCCACGTTTGTGCACCCCTGCCTTATTATAATGATTCATACTGCAATAGGTGATTTCTGAACACACTTTATTTTGAAGGAGCGGCTCAGTGAGTAAAGACACCGACTGGCACCGAGTGTGAAGCAGGGGAGCCTGGTTCACTTCCCGGTGTCAGCTCCTTGATGCCTTGGGCAAGTCACTATCTCCCTCTGCCTCAGGCACCAAAAAAAAATAGATTGTAAGCTCTACGGGGCAGGGACCTGTGTCTGCAAAAAGTGCTGCAAACCATTATTATTATTTTGCTAACATTCTTAAAAACAAACAAACATTTTTAATCACGTATTTCTGCCAAGTTCAGACAGTTTCTATGAGGGACTCAAGATTTTGTGTGTGTGTGTGTGTGTATATATATCTATATCTATATACAGTGGTTGACAAATCACCAAAAAATCTACTCGCCACACAAAAAAATCTACTCGCCACCTAGTACCAAACGTGTGCTGCTTGGGCCAATATTTACTCGCCCGGGGGTTAAATCCACTCGCCCGGGGCGAGCAAATGTATAGGTTTGTCGAACACTTATATATATATATATATGTATATGTATATCTTGAGTAAATTCTCTTTCAATTCTTATTCTTGCTACTGTGATTACACTTCTGTTTGGAGATTTTTTTTTAAAGGCCCATTTTTCGGACTTTTGCTACTCCTGTTAAAACTGAACTTGAAAAAAAAAATATCAAGGTACTGCAGATGATTTCTACTCTTTGAACTTGAGATAATAATCATTTTTATGCGATCAAGTTATTTTCTGTACATTATACCTTCTGTTCCGGGTTAATTTTAGGTGAAGTGCATTGAGAGCCATGTTAATGAGAACGTACAGTTATTTCCGGAAATAATTGGACACTGATACAAGTTTTGTTATTTCGGCTGTGTACCAAAATAAATTCAAGTTACAGTTAAATAATGAATATGGGCTTAAATTGCAGTCTATCAGCTTTAATTTGGGGGTATTCACATCCAAATTGGATGAAGGGTTTAGGAATGACATCTCTTTAATATGTAGCCCCCTCTTTTTCAAGGGACCAAAAGTAATTGGACAATTGACTCAAAAGCTGTTTCATGGACAGGTGTGGGCTATTCCTTCGTTATTTCAGCATCAATTAAGCAGGTAAAAGGTCTGGAGTTGATTCCAGGTGTGGCATTCACATTTGGAAGCTGTTGCTGTGAACCCACAACATGCGGTCAAAGGAGCTCTCAATGCAAGTGAAACAGGGCATCCTTAGGCTGCAAAAAAAAAAAGAAAATCCGTCAGAGAGATAGCAGGAACATTAGGAGTGGCCAAATCAGCAGTTTGGTACATGCTGAGAAAAAAAGAACGCACTGTAGGCTCTGCAACACAAAAAGGCCGGGACGTCCACGGAAGACAACAGTGGTGGATGATCGTAGGATCCTTTCCATGGTAAAGAAAAACCCCTTCACAACATCCAGCCAAGTGAAGAACACTCTCTAGGAGGTAGGCATATCATTATCCAAGTCTACCATAAAGAGAAGACTTCACGAGAGCAAATACAGAGGGTTCGCCACAAGGTGCAAACCATTCATAAGCCTCAAGAATAGAAAGGCCAGATTAGACTTTGCCAAACAATATAAAAAAAGCTAGCCCAGTTCTGGAACAGCATTCTTTGGACAGATGAAACTAAAATCAACCTGTACCAGAATGATGGGAAGAAAAAAGTATGGAGAAGGCTTGGAACGGCTCATGATCCGAAGCATACCACATCATCTGTAAAACACGGTGGAGGCAATGTGATGGCATGGGCATGCATGGCTTACAATGGCACTGGGTCACTAGTGTTTATTGATGATGTGACAGAAGACAGAAGCAGCCGGTTGAATTCTGAAGTGTATAGGGATATATTGTCTGCTCAGATTCAGCCAAATTCAGTAAAGTTGATTGGATGGCGCTTCACTTTACAGATGGACAATGACCCAAAACATGCTGTGAAAGCAACCCAGGAGTTTTTTAAGGCAAAGAAGTTGAATATTCTGCAATGGGCGAGTCAATCACTTGATCTCAACCCGATCGAGCATGCATTTCACTTGCTGAAGACAAAACTTAAGGCAGAAAGACCCACGAACAAACAACAACTGAAGACAGCTGCAGTAAAGGCCTGGCAAAGCATCACAAGGGAGGAAACCCAGCATTTGGTGATGTCCTTGCGTTCCAGACTTCAAGCAGTCATTGACTGCAATGGATTTTCGACAAAGTATTCAAAATGAACATTTTATTTATGATTGTGTTAATTTGTCCAATTACATTTGAGCCCCTGAAATAAGGGGACTGTGTATGAAAATGGTTGCAATTCCTAAACGTTTCATACAATATTTTTGTTCAACCCCTTGAATTAAAGCTGAAAGTCTGCACTTCTATTGCATCTCGGTTATTTCATTTCAAATCCATTGTGGTGGCGTACAGAGCCAAAATTATGAAAATTGTGTCAGTGTCCAATTATTTCCAGACCTAACTGTATATATGTCTAATTCAGCACGCTTCTCCTACGCGAGATTCATGTTCATCTTCTCTGTAGAATAGATCCGTGTTTAGAAATGATTCACAGAGAACATATGTAGCGGCCTCTCTTTCAGCTCTGAAATCTTGTTCAATATCCTTTTGTTCATTTGAGCCTTTCTGGGATCAGTCCCGATATCCGCTGTGAAGTCACTGAGTGTTTACATACCATCACATCACTTGATTGATTTATTGTTGAATGGAAGTGCTCTCAAGCAGTTGTTTGCCTTGGGGCGTGTTTATATGACTGTGAGATTCAGTCAACACTCTGCATTGTTGGTATACGTCAGCGAGGAAGATGTCGGTATAAACAAACCAGAGCTGCTATGGAAACTCATTTAGCTGATCCGGCAAATACCTCGGTATCTGCTGTATACTCATGGGCACCGTGACAATAATGCATAGAAAGCTGTCTCTGAATGGACGTGCACTCGTTTTAACCAGGCGGGGTGTCTCAGCGGCCACGGCTGCGCACGCGACGCACACAGGGTACAGCCCTCTATGGGGCAGGCCCCAGTCGGCGTGCGTGCGTGCACAAGCCGCGAAGTGCGACCGCCTTGACCAAAAGACAAGACTTTTGGCGCGGCGAACCGAGCTTTGGCCACGTCACGGCGGCGGTTCAGCCAATGAGGGCGAACCAGCCGCGTGACGTCATGGCCGCGCCCCCACCACGCCTCCCCCCCCTCGCGATCCCCTGCAGCTCAACCACAGACCGCGGCCTTCGCCCGTGCATGCGCCGCCAGGCCCGCGTGCAGCAGGGAGGGCTGGGGCCGAAGCCGTAGACGCTTATTCAATAAGATGCGATGGTGCCGATTCAGCGCGGCCGCAACAACTCCTATTCAAGTCAATGGCGCTTAGAATACATGTTATACAGCCGGGGTGGGGCAACTGCAGTCCTCAGTCACTACCAACAGGTCCGGTTTTCAGGATATCCATGCTTCAGCACAGGTGGTTCAATCAGTGGGTCAGTTGGAGACTGAGCCACCTGTGGTGAAGGAGGGATATCCTGAAAACCTGACCTGTTGGTAGAGCTTGAGGACGGTAGTTGACCACTCCCGTTATATACCATCCATAAATTAGCTTTTACTTATCGTATAATAATGTCTACTCCAACAGTTCACTCGAATGTGATAACATATCATAAAGTGACCTCGAGACAGCTGCTAAAACAAATAAATGTACATAATAATAATAATGTAATATAATAATGTAATAATATAATATAATAATGTAATAATATAATATAATAATGTAATAATATAATAATGTGATATAATAATATAATAATGTAATAATATAATATAATAATGTAATAATGTAATAATATAATAATGTGATATAATAATATAATAATATAATATAATAATGTAATAATATAATAATGTGATATAATACATCCTCCTGTCCTCCTCTCCTCTCCTCTGTCCTCCTTGTCCTCCCTCTCCTCCTGTGCCTCTCTCTCCTCCGCTTCTCTCCTCCTCCTGTCCTCCTCGCCTCCTTTCTCGTGGCCTCCCCTCTCTCCCTGTCCTCCTTCCTGCCTCTCCTCATGTATGCTTACGTCCTACTTGCAAACTCCGCCGATAGGGGCTCGCTGGTGTCGGTGTGGCGTCCCCCTCCCCTGCACTTATTTCCTGCCCAGCTGCCATGTGTTGGCCGGAGCTAACAGATGGAACGTTCAAGTCTGACACAGCAAGTATACTGAAAGAGACCCCCTTTTTATAGAACCTAAAAGTGGTCAAATGAGCTTACCCAGTGACTGTTTAAAGGGGGGGGGCGCTGGATTTGTTTGGGGGGGGGGGGCGAGGGCGTTGCAGAGGACCCGCGCTCTTCCCCGAGGCATTTAAATGCCTGGGGATCGCGTGACAGGGCCGCCAACAGGGGTATCTGCCGGGGTTGCGTCCCGGGCCAGTGAGTCTGGGATAGTATCTTACATGAGTAGTATCTAACATGGGATAGATTGTGGCTCCCCCGCCCTGGAAGATACTATCTTTTTCCCCTGCGCCCCCGTCGCCGGCTGTCCCCCCCTCTCCTCGCGCCCCCCCCCCCCTGCTTCCTTGACCCTGGCGTCAAGACGTCACGTTGCCATGGGCGACGCATCACCAGGAGCCATCTGAATCAAGGTAAGGAAGTTTACAGAGGCCCTTGCAGCTGCCCCGGTCATTAATTTAAATGCCTTCGAGAAGCGCGCAGTGGCACTCTGTAAACCCCACGCCCCCCACTTGCGCACGTTGTTCCAGGGAATGGTTGGTATCTCCTAGGGAATGATGTAGCTCCCAGGGGAATGTGTGCTATCTCCAGGGATGGGCTATCTCCGGATGGATGGTCTCTTCACAAGGGGATGGTGCTATCGCACAGGGGATGGGTGCTATCGCACAGGGGATGGGTGGTATCTCACAGGGGATGAGTGGTATCTCACAGGAAGGGTGGTATCTTCACAGGGATGGGTGCTATCTCACAGGGGTGGGTGGTATCTCATAGGGGATGGGTGGTATCTCACAGGGATGGTGGTATCTCACAGGGGAGGTGGTATCTCAGGGATGGGTGGCATCTCATAGGGGATGGGTGCATCTCACAGGGTGAGTGGTATCTCACAGGGGAAGGGTGGTATCTCACAGGGGATGTCTACAGGGGATGGCTGGTATCACAGGGATGTGGTGCTATCTCACGGGATGGGTGCTATCTCACAGGGGATGGGCTTGGTATCTCACAGGGGATGGATGCTATCTCACAGGGGATGGGTGCTTCTCACGGTATGGGTGTATCTCATAGGGGATGGCTGGTATCTCAACAGGGGATGAGTGGTAATCTACAGTGGGAAGGGTGGTATCTACCAAGGATGTCTATAGGGGATGCCTGTATCTCACAGGGGTGACGGGTACCTCAATTGGATGGTTTTGCAGGATTGTCTTATTTATTTTATTGATATAACTTGATTAATATCATTTTATTTCTTAAGGTACTGGGGAAACCTCTTGGATATTCTGTAAAGAAAATTGCTGATTACATCTCGACCTAATAGACCATTTTTTGTCCACTTATATCCCTATGTTCCCATCTTAATTGTTCTATACAACGGGTAAGCTCTTATTTGTTTGTTTTTTAGTGTAGTAACAATCAATCCATCTGGCGCTTAGTGATTGAGACCAGTTAGCCAGAGTGATTCAATGACGTATGGTAAGGTTTTGAAAAAACTGCATACAGGAATTCACACACATTAAAGACCACCGAACGAAGTTAAAGTACGTGGAAATGGGGTTGGTGTGCCAAATTGGAAGAAATACTAAACAATTGACTGTACATTAAAAGCCAGCTGAATCTGTATTAAGAGTTAGCTGAAGAATACATTTAGACAATGTCTTACACAATATAACACAGTAGATCTAGACCAGGGCCGGCACTCCAGTCCTCAAGCTACCAACAGGACAGGTCTTAAGGATATCCCTGCTTCACACAGGTGGCTCAGTCAGTGTAAGGGGGGGGGAATTGAGAGGGAGTGTAAGGGGGCAGAGACAGTGGGGTTGACAAGGGGGACAGAGGGAGAGAGAGTGTAAGGGGGGACAGGAGGGGGGAGTATAAAAGGGAAGAGAGAGAGAGAGACGGGGGGAGAAAGGGTTCTGGGGGACAAGGTGGTAAGGGGCGACAGAAGAGGGGGAGGGGTGTAGGGGGGACAGAGGGGGGATGTAAGGGGGGAGGAGAGGGGAAGTATAAAACAGGGAAAGAGAGGACATGGGAGGAAGGGTTGAGGGGTGTGTGTAAGGGGGACCGAGGGGGAGGGGGTATAAACGGGGACAGAGAGAGGGGGGGGAGAATAAACAGGACAGAGAGAGGGGGAGTATAAAGGGGAAGATAGAGACATGGGGAGAAATGGTTGAGGGGAGATCGTGTAAGGGGAGACAGAGAGGGGGAAGTATGTAGGGGGACAGAGAGGGGAGAGAGTGTGCCGGGGGCACCGAGAGGGGGGAGAGAGTGTAAGAAGTAGGGGGGACCAGAGAGGGGGAGAATGTAATGGGGGACACGAGAGTGGATATGAAAAAAATAGGATGAGGTTTCCAGAATTTCACAATCTAAATTGTAATGGTTCCTTAACCAAATTTTTTTTTTAACATTGATGTAGATAGATAGATAAGCTCACACATTTTTCACACAGGGTCCTGCCGGACCATTTATTAGCTATTGAAAAGACACAGTTCGGGTGCAGATGAACCTTCCTCGGTGCACTAATGTGGTTAATGAATAACACTTGACTATAGGCCCAGCTCTTTTCGTGATCATAAATAACAGATGGACCATCTCATCTATAACATATAATACTCTCATAACTTCCTCTAACAACCGAGAAAAAACATTCTGCCCCATTCCACTGAGCACTGTCATTTCTGTAGGGTTGATCATCAAAAAGTCTACCTGGATCCATCTTTCTCCCCCCGTAACTGAGCACAATCCCCATATTAATTCAGTCACAAAGACTGAGCCACTGATGAGCCCCTGTGCAGAAGCTGGGATAACCTTAAACCCTGGCCTGTCGGGGGGGCGATTTGAGGACTGGGTTTGAGAACCACTTTCTACACGGAATCCATGATTGTGATTACATGCCGCGCTTGGACCACTGTAGATTACCGGTCCTCGTAAAAGGAAGTTCCAGTGACATCACTTTACAACATTACAATACAAGGTAAAAAGTACAAACAGTGGGGATCATGTGCAACAGTAATGATAATATAAGGTAACAGAGGTTCCTTCCCGAGGAACTTAAAATCTAAGAGGTATGTTGGGATCTTAAGGATGCAGTAACATGGCATTTATTAAAAGTGGCAGTCCTTGATATAAAGGAATATTAGGAGTTAGTGGTGTAGACAATTTAACGATGTGCTTCTTTAAAGAGGTTAATTAAAATGTTGCCTTTAATGCGGAAATTGAAGGTGCGCGACGAATATTGAGCGGAACGCATTCCAACCTGTAGGGAGGTCAGGCGAGAAAGGTTTAAGACGGAGAGGGCTGTAGAGGTAAAAGATGTAAAGAGATGGTACAAACCTTGGCTTGAGCGAAAAAGGTGAGAACGGGTGTAAACGATCAGAGTTTAGATTAAACCGGTTCCAGAGGAGTGAAGCGCCTTAAAGGAAATCGATCATTTTGTAGTTTTATACAGAGATAATAGGAAGCCATCAGAGAGAATTCAGAGTCAGAAGGGGATGATTCTGAGAGCAGCATTTTGGGATTTAAAGGACAGGGTTGAGGCAGGGACAGGGCGCGCCTGGATTCCGCGGGGCTCGGTGCAGGGCCTTTTTACCTTGTCTGGTGCGGCCCTCTTAAGGGGACGACCAGCGTCCTGACCATCGTGCATCATGAAATCGTCACGTTGCTCATGGATACTTATTCGCGACGCCATGATAACGGACCCTGCAGGAGAGAAATGCCGCCGGACCAGGTAAGAGACAGTTACAGAGGCCCCCTCCTCTCTCTTATCCCCCCCGGCATCAGTCTCATTGTTTGTGGGGAAGAGCGCGGGGACTCTGTAAGCGCGGCCGCGGTGCGATGGCACAGATGGACCACCATGAGCCGGCCTAGGCAGGGAGGCCAAATAAGGAATGTTGCAGTAATCAATACACGCATTAGTGTGTTGGTGATTGCGGACATGGGAAGGGCGTATTTTAGCATCGTCGCAAAGGAAGCAACAGTAAGATTTAGTAAAAGTGATTATATTGTGGGGAGAAAGATGGGAGACGTGGAATGAAACCCCTAGACAGGGTACTTGTGAGACTGGGTGGATATAGTGTTATTGGCTACATGGAGAAGGGAGCACTGGTACCAGGTTTGGGAGGGTGGTTGAAGACGCTCTGGCTTAGCCATGTAGCTTGAGGCAACGAGCCACCCAGGCTGAGATTACTGATAGGACAGCAGAGGAGGTCAGGTGTAGATAAGTGTAGTCGTGTTCCTTTCGTCAATGTTATTTCTCAATTAGGATTCCGACATTATTTTAACTCAAGGAAATGTAGTACAAGGCCTCCCGATGAGGATGCGCCGCGCTTTGTTGATCTATCGTATCTTGCTATAAATTAGTCATGGTGTGTGCTTTGGTTGCTTTTCTTGGTTATTCAATTGTATGGGAATGCAAGAAATTGCAATTTATATTTATACTGTTATATTTAGTAACTCTTAACAGTCTGTTAATAATGGTGTTTACAGTACAGTCACATTATTTATTTACACGTTTCTTTTTTTTTTGTCCACGCAAGGCTCTTAGGCATAGGATATCGGTAGTGGTATTTAACAAATTTGTGGTGTTTATCTCATAGCTGCATACTGAAAAGCATTTGTTAGTCCAACAATCTGCTATTAATAAATATAAATATATATAATATAAAATCATTCTTATTAGGTACAGATACCGTGTTAAAATATAATTCACAAGTGCTGAGTTTGTTAAATATTCTTCCCCATATAAGATGTTGCTGACTCGAACCTTGAGCTTATTTGGGTGCAGATAGAACCTTAAAACTAGAGTTTATACAAAATAAAAAGTATGTATACATTTTTTATCTTTGTATCTCTTAGTATCTACTACCCTACCCCAACATAACCCCTGCCCAGCAGCACAATCTAAACACCCAAGCTCATCCCCCTAGCCACAAATACACGTTTGTTTGCAGTGTATGGAGCATACTACTGAATACATAGTAATGGCAAGGGCGTAACATTTGGGGGAATCCCAAAGAGGTCTAATCCCATAATTGAATGCTGAATTTGGTGTTTTGTGATTGTGGGTAGCTGTCGCACAAGAACAGTTTATGGGCACATCTTGTTTTTGTGCAGTGTAAACTTAAATACTCCGCTGTGGCTAGAAGTGGTGGCATTTGGGGGACCCTAAGGGGTCTGAATCCCGTGGCAGGTGCTTTAGTGTGTTGGGATTGTGCTCTGCTCTTAGATTAGTAGTCACTAAGTGACACAACAGTTTTATTATTGTAAGCTGCATGTCACAACACACTATTGTATAATGAATACATTTCTAACTTCAACTGGGCTTTGTTTACCCATGAATAAGCGCCGCTGAAAAAGTGAAGGTCTTGGATAGCTTATTGGGTACCTCACCAATTCTGCTTGGAAGTGATTGCCTTCATCAGAGGTTGGGTAATAGAGATTGTCTGGGAATATTACATCGGATGGCTTTCCATATTCATTGCTTATTAAACACTTTGGCTGCAAGTTCATACAGCACAGAGAAAGGTAGAGGTCCCACACTTCAATATCTCAGCCTGGATGTATATTTACTCCCTGTTTCATTGAGTCTCCAGACTAAGCTTTACCCACTTCACACAGCCAGAGGTTGGAATTGGTTGAATAACATATTTATTGAGTACATAAAGAAAATACATCATCTGATCACCTTTGAAGTGGTGACAGATTATTATGGACAAGCATACCCATACGGAAAATATACACAGTTGCTTGTGACCTCCAATCTAAGGGGATCTGTGTGGTGTGAAACCTTCATTTAAACAACACTGATGCGAATATTGATGCTGGTCCAAAAATACGTACAAATTGGAAAGAGCTCTGTTTTCCCTGTGGATTCGTCTGGCTGCGAGTGTGAAGTAAAAGATAACTTTTAACTGTTGCTGGGTGGGGATTACATACACAATGGAGACACGTTCACGTAAACGACACTGAATTGTACATATCACACGAAACACGTTACATGGATAATGCCGCCAAGGGAGGAGAGGTTTTAATCCTTAGATTTTTCAGGTACAATAGTATATGGAAAAAAGAATAGCCAAAGATCCCCCCAGACTATTCCTACGTAATCCAGCAGCCGCACGGATTAGAATGTAATGGCATAGCCTTAATGGACAACTTTACCTTGCAAATCCTAATAAAACAAAATGAACACACTGCTGCCACTGATCACGGGGTTAAGCAGAGTTCATATAACATGTTCAATAACATGTGTGAAACTATTTTCTTTGTTTTGTATAGTTTAATTCCATGGGGACCAGGAAATATTGTTGCTATTGTTTAGTCGAACAATTTGCAATAATGGTGTCTATAACCGAAGTGAAAAGGCAATTTGAATTGGGCACTTGCAAATAAATGCCCATTTGCAAGACTTTTACAGTTCCCCAAACTGCTGCTTGGGTTATCACTTCTGCATAGGGTTTGCCAGTGGCTTCTCCAAAAATACTGGATACAATTTGACGGGTGCACGCGCTGACACCACACACAACACACACACACACACACACACACACACACACACACACACACACACACACACACACACACCACACACACACACACACCCACACCACACACACACACCACACCCCACACACCCTCTCTCCACTCCATTAGTTTCCTCCTCCTCCTCGTCCTTATCCCACCCTCAACTCCTGACCCACCACCTGATTGGATGCAATACCCCCGCAGCACACTCAATCAGGTAGAGGAAGCTGCCCACCCTCTTCAACAGCCCTGCTTCTCCCCGCTCAGGGAAATCCCGCAGCCCCCAATGATGTTCAGCTCACTATGTCCAGAGAGGTAATATACATACATATCCAGTATTACCTCTATTTTTTTTACTGGACACAGTGTCCAATACAGGACAGTCCGTTCAATACCGGACACCTGCAACCCTACTTCCTGCATCGTGAATCTGGTAGAGATGTATATATTACAAGTGTCCACCCATTATCACAATCTCAATCTCTACTCCTTTTTGTTGCCCAGACAGATTATGCATCGATGGAAAGGAATAGTGAGCACTCTGCATTAAATGTTGGATTTTTAAATTTCCAGTTTTCTCCCCCATAAATGTTACCAAACCTGTTTTTAGTCTCCACTCTCC
>WSYH01007626.1:0-32401 GCA_036426205.1 Ascaphus truei
TGTTCTGAAATAAATGGATTTTATCTTCTCACCACCTGACTCCCTGGCAGTGCGCTGTTTGCTTTCTTTTTCTACTTGTATCTGGATTATCTCCATGGCTGGCATGCCACAGTGGACCCCTAGAGACGGCAGAAGTGGGTAAGGATTATATATCTTTATGTTTGACCATCATAGTTGAGTACTCTAACTTGGACTGTGTAAGCTACCATGAGGCAATAATTTTACATATGGTTATGAGTGACTCACAGGCCATTCTATTTATCAAACCCACTCTGCTATATTGGGGTCCATGAAGATTCATATTCTATGGATTAGTCGTTATATGGTTGGAGCACCCCTTGATCTTCCACTCCCAACTTAGTTACACCGCTGTTTAGCAGACATAGCGCCAGCGTTATCACAGCCAGACCGCCTCACACAATATGCAGGGGACCTGCTATTACAGGCCGACACCGCCAGGGAACACTACCACCCCCAAAACATATCAAACAATACACCCCCCAACCCCCGATACATATTTAAAAAAAAACTCCCACCCCCGATACATTAAAAAAATACAGAGCCCAACCCCCAATGCAGATTAAAAAATACACATCACAACTCCCAATGCATAGTAAAGACCCCCACACCCCAATACATATATAAAAAAGACCCCACCCCCAATACATATAAGAAAGACCCCCAATACATAATTAAAAAAACAGTCTTACCATGTTGGTGGTCAGACCAGGTCCAGTTGCTGAGCAGGTCCAGTCACACTTGGATTATTTACAGCGGGTATATTTATGTTGTACACGCCGCGCTGTTTATTCTCGGTGTTCTATGGAGTAAAAGACTATTTGCCTCAGTTGCAGCATCAGGATTTTGGGGTTTATTCCCCTTTTTTTACAGTTGCTGTGGGGGCCTGGCGGTCAGCGCTGCAAGTTGGACCCAACCCCTGGCCAGGACCAGCAGCTGGTCCTCTTGCGGCCGGGCAACGGCTCTCCCTCAGCTGCAAGCCACTATCCCTCTGTCCCACGCCGAGCTTCCAACGCCAGCACGCGCGCGCCAGGAGCTGAGCCACGCTTACATCTGGCGTGCTGACGTCAGGGAGGCCCGTCGGGAGCTCGGCGTGTGACACAGGGACAAAGGCCTGCTGCTGAAGGGGATCCGGGGCCCAGACGCGAGAGGACCGGCAGCCGGGTCTGGCCAGACTTGCAGCACCTGCTAACCGCCCCCTCCCCCCCCCCCCCAGCCACCAGGACGCCTGTCCCTCCCCGTTGGTGGCCCTGATTGGAGGGGCTGGGGGTGCAAAAGCAGAGTAGCAGGAGGGTGCAACAATTAAATAAGGGGAGAGAGAGAGGGGTGGGGCAGAGAGAGAGAGGGAGAAAGTTAAAGAGAGAGGGAGAGAGCGAGAGGGAGAGAGCGAGGGAGAGAGAGAAGTGGTTAGAAAGGGGGGAGAGAGAGAAGGGAAGAGAGAGATAGGGATAGAGAGAGACCCCTAAAACACCTGGGATATATGCTCATAGGATATGCAAAGTATATTGTAAAGACTCCTATTAGCATATCTCCCAGGTATCCCAGGTGTGCTCTTTTTTGAGCATACGGTAGGTATCTCTCCACGAGTTGTTTGAAGGCAGGTTTCAGGGGATATATTTAGCACTTGGGATTAAACTAAAAAAAGTATGTCTCTCTCAGCCTTGAGAAAGTGTACAACGAAACGTACATTGGCAAGTGACGTCATCACGTCGTAGGGGGCGGGACATGTGTTCGCAATTGAAACACACCCGCTTCTCATAGCTCTGCACTAGCAGCTATGTGCTTGCAGTAACTAAGCAATTTTAACCTCCTAAACAGCAGCCTCACAGTGACCAGAGACTACATGGATTCATGCGATTAAGCTTCACTACTGAGGCTGCTGCAATAGATTGGATGCAGATTGTAAATGTAAAGGTTCATGTTTCAACAGGCACTACATGTGCACTGTCTGAGGATCTCCGGTTCCTACCCACCTGCATGCCATCCTGTTCAGACTGAGTATTCCATCCTTACCTCAGCGTCAACCTTTTACAGGCAGATTCACAGCCTATACCTATCATTGGGGTATTGCTGGGCTGAGCATGTATACTACTTGTATGCTGTTCATTTATATAAAGCCCACTGCAATTAAGGTTAAGATTAGCCTCATACATCTACTGATTAAGGAGCATACTACACCCAATTGAGTGGCTAATATACAGGCTATATAGGTGGGGAAGAGGATATACCAAGTATTGCTATAGTATCACAGTTATTGTACTTATACATTCCTCTTTTCTACTTAGATAGGATACTGGCCACATATCTTGCTGCATCCATATCATTTTAATTCACTG
This sequence comes from Ascaphus truei, assembly GCA_036426205.1. Classification (NCBI taxonomy): domain Eukaryota; kingdom Metazoa; phylum Chordata; class Amphibia; order Anura; family Ascaphidae; genus Ascaphus; species Ascaphus truei. The sequence goes on from WSYH01007626.1 coordinate 2,355, forward strand.
TTTCACTGGCCATATTGGAATCACACTATTGATTCTTGAGCGCTTTTATTTTAACATTTGAGTTATGTACTCGTTAATAAAGTGTGTTTTAAATGTATCATTTTTCACCCACTACACACATTAATCCACTAGTGTCCTGTAATCCTGAGGTGACGAGTGCTCTCCTTGGGGTTCTTTACTCTCCACTGTTTAACTCTCCCTCCCTCAGCACTCAGACCTCAGGAGCTGGAGCTTCTGGGCGTATTAAATGTCACCGCAGTCGCACAGGGAAAGCTATGGGGGCTTCCCGGGCATTCGCCTGAATTTCTCACTGTCCAAACCGTCTGCAAATTGAATTTTGTTACAAATAACAGTAAAGAGTTTGCGTCTCGTATTTTGACCCATTTTCCCATCTCTAGTACAGACGCAGCCAGACAGATTATTACTCCTCCCTCTACTCTGGTACCTTTCCCTCCTCCTTCAAGCATGCAACCGTTATACCATTACTCCAAAACAGCAAGCTTGACCCTACCTGTCTTTCTAACTATCGACCTGTCTCCCTCCTGCCTTTTGCCTCTAAACTCCTCGAACGTATTGTATTCACTCACTTGATCCACTTTCTCAACACCCAGTCTCTCCTAGACCCTCTTCAATCTGGCTTCTGCACTGCTCACTCCACGGAAACAGCCCTCACTAAAATAACTGATGACCTCCATGCTGCCAAAGACAGAGGTCATTACACTCTGCTCATATTACTCGACATCTCTGCAGCATTTGACATCGTGGACCACCCTCTTCTCCTTCACATTCTCCATACTCTTGGTATTCGGAACAAAGCTTTATCCTTTATCCCGTATGATCTTAGTGCATCCTGGATCTCCCCTTACCACTTCCATCGTACTTTCAGGGTCTCTTCTGTCAACATGTCCTCCTCTATCGATCTCTCTGTGGGGGTACCCCAGGGCTCTGTCCTGGGACCTCTTCTCTTTTCTCTGTACACACTTTCTCTTGGTGACCTAATCACATCTCTTGGGTTTAAATATCACCTCTATGCTGACGACACACACATATACCTTTCAACCCCTGACCTTACACCTGCTGTACAGACCAAAGTTTCTGAATGTCTCTCTTCAATATCATTCTGGATTGCCATCTGCTGACTTAAACTTAACAGGGCAAAAACAGAGCTCCTCATACTTCCTCCCAAACCTGACCCTACCACCTCCTTCCACATTACTGTTCAAAGTACCATCATTCACCCAGTAGGCCAAGCACGCTACCTAGGGGTCACACTCGACTCATCTCTCAAATTTTTCTCTCACATTCAAAACATATCTAAAAACTGTTGCTTTTTCCTCCGCAATATAACAAAGATAACCCTTTCCTCTGTTACACGACTGCTAAAACTTTGACTCAGGCCCTCATTCTCTCCCGTCTTGATTACTGTAACCTCCTGCTGTCCGGCCTTCCTGCCTCTCACCTACAATCTATCCTAAACGCTGCTGCCAGAATCACTCTACTCTTTCTTAAATTTGTCTCCCCTGATGAAATCCCTCTCCTGGCTTCCTATCAAATCTCACATCTCGAACTCAATTCCCCCGCCTCACTTTTAAAGCTTTACTCTTCTGCCCCTCCTTACATCTCAGCCCTAATTTCTGACTATGCACCATCCCGACTCTTGCGTTCTGCTCAAGGATGTCTTCTCTTTACCCCCTTTGTATCTAAAGCCCTCTCCTGTCTTAAACCTTTCTCTCTGACTGCCCCACACCTCTGGAATGCCCTTCCCCCCTTTTCACTTTTTTTTTCACACTTTTTTTTGTGTGTCAGTTTTCTATCCCCTGATCCTTTTGTAGTACCACCATCCAATCATAGGAATTTTATAACTAATTTGTATAACATTTTGGCATTTTACAATTAATTGGTATTTTATAATTAATTTGTATAATTTCCTGCTTTTCTGTTGTATGTACTATTAATGAGTAATTCTGTATCTTGCTATTTTATGAATTATGTGTCAAATAGTATGCCTCCTTATATTGGGTCTCCCTCTTAGCATTTGTATTTGTGAATATATATTTACCTATGAACATATGTATATACTGCTGTGGCCGAGTTTATTCGAGCATTTGCCCGTTCTCGGCCGCAGCAGTAACCTGGCGCGCGCCGGAGGGTGCCGGGCGCGCGCCGAAGCAGCGGAGGAGCGCCCTCCGATCGGGGCTTTCTTCCTCCCGCTGCCGGGTCCGCCGGGTCCCCCGGAACCCCCTGCCGCCGTCCCCCACATCGCGGGACACCAGGGCTCCCTCGGGGAGCCCTGGACGCGCGTGCAGGGGGCGCAGGCACCCGATGACGCGTGACCGCGCATCGGTGACGCGCGGCACGCCGAGGGGATGCCACTAGCAAGCCGGGAAATCTCCCAGCTTGCGGAACTGGCCACACTTCAATAAAACGTGTCGCCAGTGTATCCTCACCATCCATATATTTCCTCCTGTTTATGTCCACTAGGGACATTAACCCCCCTATGCCCATATTTCTGTGCAGTGTATTGTGTGATCCAGTATTTACCCCATTAGCGCTTTAAGGAACAGCCAGGTCCCAATTAACAATTAAACAACCAAGCTATTTAAGATACAACTATTCCCATGAGACTCCACACTCCTGACGAAGCCGACGTTAACATGTGGCAAAACGCGTTGAGTGGGAGTCTTTGCTGAGTGGAGCTATCGGAAGAGGAGTCCTGGAAGGTCCAGGACTTACCCAGCGACGAACCCGGATCTGACGTCAGACGCCGAGCTATGCAGTGTCGCAGCTGATCGGAGGCAGAGACAGATGAGTGGGGAGAGTTGCGGGATGGTGAGCCAGCTAGCTGCAGTTATCCTCACTTACACAATTGCAGTGTGACATGCCCGTTTTTTATTGTTATATTGTGAGTGCATTACTTTTATTTAGATAAACTTTTATTTACCTTGGTTGATCTGCGCTATGCCAGTTTCTTTCTCTCGTCATTGAGCCATACTCTCCTGAGCACCTGATCCACCCAGATGACAACTATACCACCTATTCACCACTGACTGTGTTAGTCCACCCTGCTGTTTTGATTCTTACATCTTGTAAGTAGTCATTCTATAAGAGCCAAGTCATTTGAACAGTTTTGCCATTGCTATTCTGCTGCACTTTATTTTTTAGTTTTTTTTTGTTTCTTCCCCATGCTCCCCTTGGATTTCGTGTTCTCTGGAGGCTCCCGGGTCATTTAAACTGGACATTATACAGTATATGGTCAGATTTTACTATCTGCCAATTGGACTTTTTTCTAGGCGCCGGAATATTTTTTGTTTCTTATATTTATTTTATGTTTACCAGACTCCTCTTATCCAACTTGAGGGGCCTTCTCCTGCAGATCTCATTACATTTTCCCCCCCCCCCCCCAAACATCTATTTTGTTTGTTTCCCCAGGGCAATAAGCCTAGGGACGTCCTTGTCAACCTGCTTGTGGAAAAACTGGTTCTTTATAAAACCAGGGAGCAGTGTTTGGAAGGGAAGATCCCAATGAAAATCGTGGGGATGTTCCGGGCGCTGGAGCTCTCCTGTTACCGGGCAGAGTACACCCACGCTGAGTTCACTGGGACGATTTCAGAGTTTGCCCCCCCAGTGGGCGTCAGACTTGGACGCTCTGATCCGTATCCCCCACATTTGGATAATTTTATTCTCACCCCCCCCCTTTATTTGGTGCATGTTATCTTTATTTTACTGTGCACTGTTCTGTGTTTCTTTATACCGTATTTCCTCGACTGTAAGATGCACCATCGATTTGGCCCTTACAATCGAGGAAAATTACTTTTTCACTTTCCATGTTTCAGGAGAGGTCCCGTGTCAGCGGAGGATGAAGCGGGTGGGGGCAGCAGGAGAGGTCCCATGTCAGCAGAGGATGAAGCGGGTGGGGGCAGCAGGAGAGGTCCCGTGTCAGCGGAGAATGGAGCGGGCGGCGACGGCGAGAGGTCCCATGTCAGCAGAGGATGAAGCGGGCGGGGCAGGAGAGGTCCCATGTCAGTGGAGGATGAAGCGGGCGGCGGCAGCAGCAGAGATCCCATGTCAGCGGAGGATGAAGCGGGCGACGGCGGCGGAAAGAGAGGTCCCATGTCAGCGGAGGATGAAGCGGGCGGCGGCAGGAGAGGTCCCATGTCAGCGGAGGATGGAGCGGGCGGCGGCGGAAGGAGAGGTCCCATGTCAGCGAAGGATGAAGCGGGCGGCGGTGGCAGGAGAGGTTCCATGTCAGCGGAGGATGAAGCGGGCGGCGGCGGCAGGAGAGGTCCCACGTCGGCAGATGGTTGAAGATGGACAGCGGGCGGTAGTGCGGTTGGAGAACAGGTCCCAAGTCTGCAGGTGAATGAAGATAAGAAGGCAGCGGGTGGCGGTGGCGGCAGGAGATCATAATAGCAGGAGAGCTGAGCAGGAGCAGAGCGGCATAGGGTGGTGCACACTGTAAGCAGAAGTCAGACACTGGTCAACTTCCGGTGTTACAGTGTGCTCCTTCCCAGCCGTTCCCCTATGCCACTCTGCTCCTACACAGCTCTTCTGCTATTATGACCTCCTGCCGCCTCCGCCACCGCACGCCCGCTGTCTTCTTATCTTCATCCGCCTGCAGACGTGGGACCTGTCCTGCTGCCACCGCCGCACTCCCGCCCACTGTCCATCTTCAACCATCTGCAGACTTGGGACCTTTCCTGCCACCGCCGCCCGCTTGGTCCTCCGCTGACATGGGACCTCTCCAGAAACATGGTAAGTGAAAAGAGGGGTTAGTACTTTAGACACTTAGAAAAAAATTTTAATAGCTCGATTCTAAGACGCACCCCGATTTCAGACATGTGAAAATCGAAAAAGAGGTGCGTCTTAGAATTGAGGAAATAGGGTACATTAGTTTTTTTAATGCTCATTCTGCCCTCAGTGGGACAGAGGAGTTTGCTGAGATTGGATGGCTTTGCTGGTCATTCACTTCCAAACCAGACAGGTTAGAATAAGCCTGATGCATACTATGTAACTATGTAACTATGTAACTATGTAACTATGCATACACACAACTGGGTCTGCCAGGAAAATAAACTGCAATATTAACTGCTGCCCTTACTGTTCCATCCTCACTGCCAACTGAGCCTAAAAATGTTGCCTCAGCTTCACAGGAGACCCCCCCCTCCCTCCCACTCCTGCCCCCTGGCTGCTACAGCTCATAATAAAAATGTTTTTTTAACAAAAATAAACCACCATAAACTCTCTCTCTAATTCATTTTTCTTTCTATATCTCTCTATATATTTCTCTCTCTCTCTCTCTCCCATACAGTCCCACATACAGTATCTCTCCCATGAGACTGACCAAAAATTGGTAACTTAATTAGTTCCCCAGAAAGGTGGCAGGTGGCAGTAGTGAGCTATATAAGGCAGAGCTGTGTGTGTGTGAGACACTGTGCATCATACACTGACCCACACAGCATGTGATCACATACAGGTAAGAGAGGCACATATGGCTGTGTCTAATTCCTAAGAAAGGGCTTGTAGAGACTATAGCAGCAAACATCACATCCTCAACCAGCACAGGAACAGCTCCCTCCCCGGCACAGGATGCTCTCTGGTGAGTAATGATACTCAGTACTGATGTATATTTGTGAACAACTGCAGCACTAAAATATTATCGCACATGATTTGCACAGATTAGGAATCATTCACTTCTTCGTATATAACTCAGGTTTCATGTATTGTTTCTGCTCCTTATTCATTATTCTGTGAGCTGCTTTTTTATTCTCTGTTATTTGAACTAACTTATCTCTTCTCCAGCATTGGTTCATGTGTCTAATTGTGTTACTGTGTATCCTGTCAGCACCTGTAATATTGTGTTACTGTGTATCCTCTCAGCACCTGTAATATTGTGTTACTGTGTATCCTCTCAGCACCTGTAATATTGTGTGACTGTGTATCCTCTCAGCACCTGTAATATTGTGTTACTGTGTATCCTCTCAGCACCTGTAATATTGTGTTACTATGTATCCTGTCAGCACCTCTAACATTGTGTTATTGTGTATCCTCTCAGCACCTGTAATATTGTGTTACTGTGTATCCTCTCAGCAGCTGTAATATTGTGTCTTGTTTGATTTTCAAATACAGGCGACTTAATGATCAACATAAGCCTGGAAAACCAAACAATATTACATGAATTCTTCCTTCTTGGATTCTCTGATTTCCCAAAGATTCAGTACATATTATTCCTGATGTTTTCCCTCATCTATCTCATGACTTTGACTGGAAACCTTCTCATTCTTGTTCTTATCCACAATGACGCCCGTCTTCACACCCCAATGTATTTCTTCCTTGGTAACCTGGCATGTTTGGACGCCGGCTCTTCCTCTGTCACTGCCCCTCGGATGCTCGCTGACTTACTCACTGAAATTAGGACAATTTCCCTAACAGCTTGTAGAGCTCAGGTGTTTTTCTTCCTGACTTTTTCCTGTTCTGAGGTCCTCTTGCTGGCAGGGATGTCCTATGACAGATACGTTGCCATCTGCTACCCTCTGCATTACAGTCACATCATGTCTTGGGAAGTCTGTGCCCAACTGGCATCAGTGGCGTGGGCTCTTGGATTTTCCCACTCATTCATACAGACACTTTGTACTCACAGGTTGAACTTTTGTGGCCCAAATATCATCCAGAGCTTCTTCTGTGAGCTGCCCCTCCTGTTACAGCTCTCGTGCACTGACACCTTCATAAACATCCTGCTCATATTTCTTGCAGTGTTATTTTTAGCATTACCTGCCTTATTAATCACTTTTATCCCATACATACACATATTCCGTACAATCCTGGGGATCCCGACCAAGGAAGGGAAACACAAAGCTTTCTCCACCTGCGCGTCTCACCTGTCTGTGGTCTTTATCTATTATGGGACTGTTTCTTTCACCTATTTACGTCCCGCACCAAGTCACCCTGGGATAGGTGACAGTATATTGTCTGTTATTTATACAGTTATTACCCCTTTATTAAATCCATTAATTTACAGTCTGAGAAACAAGGAGCTCAAAGGAGCACTTAGAAATACTCTGCACAAACATTTTCACATAGGAACAGACATTAGGCTGAGTTTATAGATGAGTTCTGGATTCACGTCAAGGTGAGAAAGGTATGTGAGGGATCTGTAGGTGCTGTATACTGTGCTAGTGTTACATAAGGATTGAAGAATTCCTGAGGTTTCCTGTTGGGCAGAATGTCTCCTTTTTATATATCTAATACTGAAATATTACATGTACAATTTGGGAATAAAAGGCTTTGGATAAAGCAGGTGTGTATGTGGTTACTCAGGTCAGAAAGTAAAGCAAAGAAAATACTAATAAGGGGAAAATATCTCCCAAAGGTGCCTGCCCCTAAGTAAGTGGGGCCACACACAAGGAATCAGTGACAGGAATATAAAGGGCAGCTCTCAATCAGCGCGACTCAATGTTTGCTGATTCCTGACAAGGAATAAATTCAGCAACTGATGTTCCAAAGAAATCCCAGCATTTTATTCCCAGGAGCAGGCAGAGGATGCAGTATTTCTGGCGTTAGTGGGTCCTGTGTCAGGGAAGGGATTAAGGATGGTCCGTACAATTCAGCATCCTGTAGCTCAGTCTCTCCCTGCTATTTCTGTGTTACATTTATTATTAATCAGGTTTGTTCCACAATTTTACCAGAAAATAATGAAGTAAAAGACCTGGAAGCAGTTAGCGCTGTTTCTCATTCCTGTCTCAGCTGCTTATCAGAGGGGAACCTGCAGCATGTATAGTGTGTATGTATAGAACAGCCCTGTGCCTTACAGGGATCCTACACAGTACATGGGAATATCATATACATAAGGGTTACGGCATCCAGTATAAAAGTACAAACTGCCCCGAAGAGCTGACAATCGATGTGCGATCTAGATAGCAAAGTCACCTTTTATCTTCTTCTTTTAATAGTTGGATTGTGCGGCAATCACCAAACTGAGGAAGTCGCCAGAGGAGGAAGCATGTTCTAATTGTGTATACAAGGGGTTAAAGTGAAAACGGAGGGCAGGGGGGCAAGAAAAAGAAAGAAAGGGCAAACAAAGAACAGAGAAAATTCATATAGTTTACTATTCAACAGCAAATAAGTTTATCAACGCTCTAGGCAAGAGGCACATGCAACTCAATGATTGTTGTACAGATTTAGAATACACACACACACACACACACACACACACACACACACACACACACACATATATATTCATATTCTCTCACACACACACACACACATATATATACATATATATTCATATTCTCACTCACACACACAACACAGTTTAGATATTTTGACAACATTATTATATTCCTCTATATACTGTATTAGTAACGAGCTCCTGCGTGTATAAATGTGATTTCCCCTAAACATTTGGGCTAGAAGTGTATAACCGCCTGTTATAAATAGCAGAGAACATCACACTTCCTGCAAACACTGAGAGTAACGCAGAGACCCTTCCCTAGCAGGAGATATTCAGGTCATTTCTAAGGACTGATAATATTCTGTGTGGGGGGGAGGGAGGCTGCAAAATGGGGCAAACCCAGCACTTTTACACAACCCGCAGAGGGGACTGTGAGAAGGGAGCTGTAATTACCTGAGCCCCCCCAGCTATCTGTCTCATCTCTGTACAGGGGCACACATGCTGTAATGCAGAGACAGTGATACTCACTACCTGTGTGTACATCTGCTGTCTCCCATGTATGTGTGGGTACTTACAGTATGGCTTTATCATAGAATAAAACAGGAAGGGTATCGCAGACCCCCTAGTATTATCCCACTTCTCCTGCAGCATTCACGTGATGAGAGCTGGCACATATATACCAGAGGACTGTATACTGTATACACGAGGCTGAATTAGAGAGCGTCCATATTACATGTATCCCCTTACCTTCTTACTGTATATAACACCTACACTAGTTAAACTACTCCTACATGTGTGTGTGTATCTGTATGTGTGTATATATATATGTTGTTAGCCATACAGACTACCATTAACCATTTATTCCATTAGTGTTTTTCCTCCCTGCTCTGCCTCCTCATTCAGTCTCTCTCACATACTCACACATGTCACTTGCTATTACTGCTGATTACTTTTATTGCATACTGTTTGCTTTTTATCTCACCCGTCTAGCATTGGTCCTACTCTGGTTACTAGAATAATAAAATCCACTCTACATTTTACATACGGAACTGGCGCTTCTTTGTGTTTTGTTTTTTGTTTATCTCATTGGTCAGGCATGACCATATAGAAGCCTGGCCTAGTCCGAATAGACTGTGCCTATGCTAACACCAGCATTTCCTCTATATACTATTTTTTATCTACTACAACACTTACATTATTCTATGTACTTCACATTTCTGTTTATATTATAACACTCACAATATAATACACTTCACAAGTTATTACTTATTTATCACTTACTAGCACTACTATTTGTTTTTGTGTTTATATATATATATATATATATATATTGTGGTGCCATCGCTGTCCTCTAGGGGCTGAATAGGGCAGCTATAGGACTTTTGGCAGCGCAGAGTTAATTCCTCAAAGAGAGACCAACAGCTGCTAACTAATGAAGCTAATCAGTCTACTCTGAGATTGTCAGGGTGTGCTTTAAAAGATTGGAAGCTGCCATGCACTGTGAGACTGTTTTTTCCCAGAGAAGGGGGGGAGACAGAGGAGCACCCCAGTTAACGGTAGCTGGTTAAAAGAAGCTGGTAAAGAGTGAGAGACACTGCAGAGAGAGTGCTGTGCTGAAGCAGTGACGTCTGCACCAAAACCTGGACTTACAGATAAGCCAAACCCTTATTTGCTGTATACAGAGTCTTTATATGCTCAGCAATAATAATATCTGTTTTGGGTGGAATGAGCTTAGCTATCCATCCGGGTTAGTAAGGATTGGAGCTGAATGTGTAATTAGATCCACGAAAGGGATAGGATTTTATTTTATTAATTGTTTTTTCTTAAAGGGACAGTGGGCCCGTTGTTTGATTTAATCCCTGTAAATACACCCCTGCTTAGAAAATTCAGTGTTTCCGGCCTTAATTTGGGACAAAAGAGACTGCAACATGGTGTGGGCATCACACACACACGCAGACACACACACACACATCTATCTATCTAGGGGAGCAGGGATCCAGCGTAAGAGGGAAGCAGGGATCCAGTGTAAGAAGGAAGCAGGGATCCAGTGTAAGAGGGGAACAGGGATCCAGTGTAAGAGGGGATCTGGGCTCCAGTGTAAGAGGGGAGCAGGGCTCAAGTGTAAGAGGGGAGCAGGGCTTCATTGTAAGAGGCGAGTAGGGCTCCAGCGTAAGAGGGGAGCAGGGCTCCAGCGTAAGAGGGGAGCAGCGATCCAGCGTAAGAGGGGAGCAGGGCTCCAGTGTAAGAGGGGAGCAAGGCTCCAGTGTAAGAGGGGAGCAGGGCTCCAGCATGATGACGTCAAACAGTGACACTGTGGAAATCCACAGACACCCCGTGTCTGTAACGTATCGCTACACATTTCGTCACTACCAAAGCGACTTCTTCAAATAATAAATAGGCAATGATTAAATTAATATAAATAGGTACAACAAAAAACAGACAAAGATGCCCAAAGCTACTTCCAATGTGACAAAAATACATAGTGCAATAACTATATATTCTCTTGAAAAAAGGGTAATTTAGTTGAACCCTTTGGCCAAAGCGTCTTAAGCCTGCTGCCACTTTCAAGGCATGACCGTAGCAGGTCCAAACACCTCCTGGGTTAAAATTCTTATTAACCTGTATAATTAAAGGAAGAATGATCACATTGGATCTGTGTAATCTGGCAAAATGAAACTGACCAGCCAACTTGGAAAGTGGGGAGTTGCAAGCTTAAACCTTGGGGGAGAGGGGCCACTACCCTCCCAAAAGCAGCTGAGAAAAACTGCACACAGTTAATAATCACACAGATACCCAACAAACGCTGAGAAACCCCTTTTTTTCAAGAGATATATAGGTATTGCATTGTGTATTTTTTTTTCAGATTGGAAGTAGCTTTGGGCATTTTTGTCTGTTTTTTGTTGTATACAGTTAGCCATGCCCACTTGCACTCCTTTTGACACACATATATATACTATTTATATATATATATATTTAGTGGTAATGGTAGGGGTTTCTCAGCGCTTGTTGGGTATCTGTATGTTTAAATATAAATAGGTCACCATAATCCATAGGCATCGTGTGTGATGGTGAGGGGTTAACCAGGCTCTCTAATAAAGGTTAGGCCCATGTGGTTACCTCTGATCCATGTTTTGGTGTTCAAGAGTGTCAGCTCTTGAACCCAACCGTTGTATTTGCATCATGTATAATTATGCGACAATAAAGATGTTCTGTGTTTTTCTCTTTCCGGGTATGCCAGCGAGCAGGGATTGCTAGGGCATGAGTTTCCGGGTATGCCAGCGAGCAGGGATTGCTAGGGCATGAGTTTCCGGTAAGAGGGGAGCAGGGCTCCAGTGTAAGAGGGGAGCAGGGCTCCAGCATGATGACGTCAAACAGTGACACTGTGGAAATCCACAGACACCCCGTGTCCGTAACGTATCGCTACGCATTTCGTCACTACCAAAGCGACTTCTTCAAATAATAAATAGGCAATGATTAAATTAATATAAATAGGTACAACAAAAAACAGACAAAGATGCCCAAAGCTACTTCCAATGTGACAAAAATACACAGTGCAATACCTATATATTCTCTTGAAAAAAGGGTAATTTAGTTGAACACTTTGGCTAAAGCATCTTAAGCCTGCTGCCACTTTCAAGGCATGACCGAAGCAGGTCCAAACACCCCCTGGGTTAAAATTCTTATTAACCTGTATAATTAAAGGAAGAATGATCACATTGGATCTGTCGTAATCTGGCAAAATGAAACCGACCTGCCAACTTGTAAAGTGGGGAGTTGCAAGCTTAAACCTTGGGGGAGAGGTCCCACTACCCTTCCAAAAGCAGCTGAGAAAAACTGCACACAGTTAATAATCACACAGATACCCAACAAGCTCTGAGAAACCCATTTTTCAAGAGATATATAGGTATTGCATTGTGTATTTTTGTCACATTGGAAGTAGCTTTGGGCATCTTTATCTGTTTTTTGTTCTATACATTTAGCCACGCCTACTTGCACTCCTTTTGACACACATATATATTATTTATATATATAATGTGGTAATGGTAGGGGTTTCTCAGAGCTTGTTTGGTATCTGTGTGTTTAAATATAAATAGGTCATCATAATCCATATGCATAGTGTGTGATGGTGAGGGGTTAACCAGGCTCTCTAATAAAGGTTAGGCACATTTGGTTACCTCTGTTCTATGTTTTGGTGTTCAATAGTGTCAGCTCTTGATCCCAACCGTTGTATTTGCATCATGTATAATTATGCGACAATAAAGATGTTCTGTGTTCTTCCCTTTCCGGGTATGCCAGCGAGCAGGGATTGTTAGGGCATGAGTTTCCGGGTATGCCAGCGAGCAGGGATTGCTAGGGCATGAGTTTCCGGGTATGCCAGCGAGCAGTTCATTAACTATATAGGAAGAAACAAATATTAATAAGCCAAAACCCGACTGTACTCCATACCCTGCACATGCAGAGGATTGCAAACACCGGTCAGCGGGAAAAGAGAAGCAAACTCTGCACAAGAGACTACAGTGGGACGTTATCAGGAAGAGACAGATGAGACTACAGTACAATGCGTCTCTCAGTATGGCAGCAGGCAATGGGCAGAACATGAGTGGGACGGGTTAGGCCGGGATCCCTTAATAAATAAAGGGGAAGCTCAGCCAGATGTCTCCTTGCCATGTCAGGTCCCTGCATTTACAGAGAAATACCCCAGAAAAGTCTCCCTATTCAGCACACCACAGAATTGATGATTGATGGAATTAAGTTAAAACATAACATTTAGTAACGATCAGTGTAAAATATACCGCGTATACAAGTGAGTAAACCAAACTAAAGTAAAATAACAGCCCTAGGTGTTCACTATATATACCTGCCTGGTAATTACAGGGTGAAAGAATAGGAGAACAAACTCCTATGCAATGCTCTCAAGGAACGTCCATGCATGAATAGTATATAAGCAAATGTCTTTCCAAATACACACAGCGTTGTAATCCATAACCATGTCACTTGTTACCTATTTCAAGCCACTCTGTGTGGACTCCCACTAACCTTTGTAAGAGGTAGATTTTGTATGGGTGTCGCTGGCTGAGGTACACTGGTACAAAGTGAATAAAGCAGGAATAACTCACAAATCACTGAATATCCAGGTGCTGTGGGGCGGGCTCCTACCGAAGTGGTATGTATGCAATGCAAAGAATTCGTGGATGGTGGTGCATCTGCCTGCAAAAAATAGCGTGGGACCAAACTTGCAGGAACTGGGTACAAAAAGAAATTTATTGGCACATAAAAAACAGCAACAGCAACTTTAACGCATTTCAGCTGCACCGGGCCTTTGTCAGAGAGTGTGCCCAGTTCCTGCAAGTTTGGTCCCACGCTATTTTTTCCAGGCAGATGCACCGCTATCTGGTAATTACAGGACAGCTTGGGTTCAATAGTTAGGGCCTCATTCAGAAAGCGTTCATAAGCCACTTATCAAGCACTTATCACCCAAAATGCCTACTGTTATTCAGTAAGCGGTGATAAGTGGGTGGTAAAACGCTGAATCAATCCAAAAAAATTGGTCATAAAAAAAATCACAAAGGCAGCGGTGATAAGGCCGTTATCACCACTTTTCGGCATGTTCAGAAACTCGTGCAATTCTAGTAGCAGTGATATTGCTATGAACGCCGATCACCGCTCTAGAATGGTGATTTTATTACAAAATTCTCACGCCAGAAAAAGTTGGCTTAAAGGTGTTGGAAACCTGCAGAGAAGCAGCGAGATGGGACTTAGAAATGCCTTTTTCCTGCATAGGATTGATGCCGGGAATCTCTGGAGCTGATATCCATTAATATTAGCACCAGAGACCCCTGGCATGAATCCTGTGCAATAAAAATGCATTTACAGCAAACTTCCTTACCATAGCGGATAGCCTCAGGGACCCCCTACTTCCCGAGATACAGGCCCCGTTATGGGGGGCCAGGATCTCCTATGCATTTAAATGTCCGCGTCACGTGACCGAGGGAATAAAATACATAGGAGTTACTGGCACCCCATAACGGGGCCTGTATCTCAGGAAGTAGGGGGTCCCCGAGGCTGAAACCAATGCGGTTCAGCTCCGGAGACCCCCTGCTCATCTAAACTATTAACAAAATTACAATGTATACACATATTTCGGGCGATATTTGCACAGGGAGAGACGGCTCTCTCAGAGCAGCTCTCTCTGCAGCAGATACAACTCGCCAGGTAAGGCCTTTTCAGAGGGTCGTTGATCAGATCATCGGCTTATCACCCGTTTTGGGAATTTTACTATGACGGTAATGAAGGCTTTCTGATACCGTGATAGCAACACTCATAAAAATTGTGATTTAAATGGTCCGGTGATTTTTTTATGAACCTTTAGTGTGTAGGCCCCTAAATCTGTTTAATTTCCAGGATAAAGCATATAGTTTTATTGCGGTTCTCCTGTCCCTCCCCTCTCTCCAAACTGATAATACAGGTTTGACTGGAGAAGGAGCCTCACCTGAGAGTGCAGCAGGAAATCTGGGGACTTCAAACTATGAACCTGTTCTTGTATGTATGTATGTATGTGTAACGGGTATTCCACCCCACCCAATCTCATATATAGTGTGGGTGACTGAGGGCTGCCCCTGGCAACACTCACCTTACTGGGGAGCTGAGCTATCCTGGACCAAAGGGGTGCTGGCCTAATACAGGGGAGTCCCTCTCTCCTGTACCCTACCTCCTTCCTTCACAGGGTCCCTCCGCTGACTGACTAGCGTGGTGCAAGCCCGCGAAATGTATCCTTTCCTCCAGGGCAGTCCTGCAGCCCTATTGGCTCCTATGAAGCACCTGATGTGCTTGGCCCTAAGCCTCATGGGAATTGTAGTCCCGTGGAGGCTGTACTTACATTGGGGCCGCGTGCGCGCCTTTCCTGCACCTACACTAACCCCTAATGGCCGCCACAACCTCTCACTATCTATCCCTACTCTCGCGCGACTCTCCTGCGCCTTCCCTGCCCTCACGCAACTGTTCCCTGCCCTCGCGCGATCTTCTGCGCATGCGCGAGTGGTTGCGTAATGGCGGCGCTCTCCTCGCCGGCCGCCGGGACCTTAGAGACGCGACCGCGGCCTTAGCAACGGCCCGATCGCGTCCCCGGCAACCGGCCTGCTCGCGGAGACAGCGCACCGCTCCCTGCAACGGCCCCCACCCTTGGGATGGCCGTCGGGTCTGCCGCTGGCCTCCGGCAGTACCTGGCATCGCTTGTGCCCACGGAGGCTCCCGAGGGGGTCGCAGGGGGCAAAGGGTGACCTGGCTACATATGTATGTATGTATGTATGTATGTATGTATGTACGTATGTATGTACAGTATGTATGTATGTAAATATGTATGTATGTATGTATGTACAGTATGTATGTATGTATGTACAGTATGTATGTATGTAAATATGTATGTATGTATGTATGTACAGTATGTATGTATGTATGTATGTATGTATGTATGTATGTACAGTATGTACGTACAGTATGTACGTACAGCATGTATGCACGTACAGTATGTATGTACGCACAGTATGTATATATGTACAGTATGTATGTACATTTTGTATGTATGTATGTACAGTATGTATGTACATTATGTATGTATGTATGTATGTATGTATGTACAGTATGTACATTATGTATGTATGTATGTATGTACAGTATATACGTATGTACATTATGTATGTATGTACGTATGTATGTACAGTATATATGTGTGTACATTATGTATGTATTTACAGTATATACGTATGTACATTATGTATGTATGTACGTATGTATGTACAGTATATACGTATGTACATTATGTATGTATGTATGTATGTATGTATGTACAGTATGTATGTATGTTTGTATGTATGTACAGTATGTATGTACAGTATGTATGTACAGTATGTCTGGGCCTGTGAGAAGGGCGTACAGCGTAGCAAAGCGCGCCAATCCCGGCGGAAACAGCTCTTTAATAGCGGATTGTTACACTTCGGAGCTACGAGAACAGGCCCCCTGGTGCTGAACCACTACCTGTGATGCTTATACATACTGTCTGGCACTCACAGCAAACCATATCCCAGAGGTAAAGTAACACTGTGCAGCAGGGAGGATCACATTTTGCAAGAGTGCCTGACTGATTTGATTTGGACTAAACTCTATTCCTAAAGAGGTTTATTTGAAAGGTTCTAGCGGCCTCATGTGGTCACTCCGAGAATTGCAGTTTGTCAACTAATGTGAGTTTCAGGCATTTTTGACAAACCCATCAGCTTGGTAGAACCGGAGTGAAACCACTTCTAAAAAAGTCTTTACACCCAGACTGGGCCTGTGAGAAGGGCGTACAGCATAGAAAAGCGCGCCAATCCCAGCGGAAACGGCTCTTTAATAGCGGATTGTCAGCCTTCGGAGCTACGAGAACAGGCCCCCTGGTGCTGAATCACTGCCTGTGAATTGCTGCCTAAGAGACGTATCTGTGCTGCTGACTCACACACTGACTGTGATGCTTATACATACTGTCTGGCACTCACAGCAAAGCATATCCCAGAGGTAAAGTAACACTGTGCAGCAGGGAGGATCACATTTTGCAAGAGTGCCTGACTGATTGATTTGGACTAAACTCTATTCCTATAAGGACGAATTCATTCAGTAACAATGAAATAACTTACAAAGAGCAACACCTAAGTGATTCTCCTATACCAGTTGTGTGCTGGTGATCCCAAACCCCAGGCTAATATATGCTCATTCAAAGGATCTTATTACACCTTTTCTCTCCCCTAATTGGAATAAAAACTGATTCAAAAGTTGAGTTTTAAATGTATAATCTTATCATAATTCAGAGCATGAGCGCATATTGGTTGGATACCTTTATCTCTATTTTGTAAAGTTTATCAACTTATAAAAATATATTCCAATGTTGCATCATTATATAGATAGATTTAATCGAAACAGGGTTATAAATGATTGACTTTCAGAATCAGATAAAAGAGAAAGTTGTCAGCAGAACCTCTAATAAAACGAGAAAAATGAGACGAGTCGTCGGGAAGGGGAGGGATAAATGAGAGGATGTAACAGGTTCTGCATTAAACATCTGTATTTGTATTGTACGTGTGCGCTGTATTCTGTATAACCAGCGGTAATAAAGTATCCTCGTATTATTACAGAAGATGCCCGACTTCCTTCACTGGTGACTCAGATTAATTAATTGACTCAAATTAATCTGGTTATTACAGGACAGTTTGGGAATAACATGCAGCTTTTACTACAAGGGAAATTAATATCGGAAAGATGGCGACGCGGTTGATGTAATAATATCTTATCTGAAGGCAAAAGACGCCCAATTATCCCACATGCTATGGAAATATAACATGGTACGGGCGCAGATAGAATCACACAGCGCCAGAGTTTCCAATACGGAAGTGTAAGAACGGGTTTATTGGAAAGGTTCTAGCGGCCTCATGTGGTCGCTCCGAGAATTGCAGTTTGTCAACAAATGTGAGTTTCAGGCATTTTTGACAAACCCATCAGCTTGGCAGATCCGGAGTGAAACCACTTCTAAAAAAGTCTTTACACCCAGACTGGGCCTGTGAGAAGGGCGTACAGCGTAGCAAAGCGCGCCAATCCCAGCGGAAACGGCTCTTTAATAGCGGATTGTCACACTTCGGAGCTACGAGAACAGACCCCCTGGTGCTGACCACTGCCTGTGAATTGCTGCCTAGGGGCTGGAGCACACACCGCGCTACACGACGTGCACCCCTGGTTGCTAATGATAGTGTTCATTGTTGAAACTACCATAGGCTGCGAAGCGCGGGACTCTTTCCAAACTGTGATTCCCGGCAGCAGCCGCGGGCGTCAGTTTCAGCAGCCAATTACTGGCCAGACATTTTCATTGATTGGCTGCTGAAATTGCTGGGGGACGGGGGACCAGGGAGGAGGGGCGGGTGTCGGGTGACGGGGCGGGTGGGTGACGGGAGGGGGGGATTATTTTATTTATTATTTAGTCTCATTATTACATTATTTACATTATGTTACATTATTTTTATTATATTACATTATTGATCCCCCGCCCACTCCCCCGCTTGCTCTCCCACGCGCCTGCTCCCCAGTTTGCCCGCCCGCCCGCTCCTCCGCTCGCTCTCCCGCCCACGGATCATTCTGTCTGCTGGGGATGTTCACACATCGCCGAGCAGACGGAGGCGCGCTCACGCGGCGCCGCAAAGCACCATGTGTGCTCCTGCCCTAAGAGACGTATCTGTGCTGCTGACTCACACACTGACTGTGCTGCTTATACATACTGCCTGGCACTCACAGCAAACCATATCCCAGAGGTAAAGTAACACTGTGCAGCAGGGAGGATCACATTTTGCAAGAGTGCCTGATTGATTTGATTTGGACTAAACTCTATTCCTATAAGGACTCATTCATTCAGTAACAATGAAATAACTTACAAAGAGCCACACCTAAGTGATTCTCCGATACCAGCTGTGTGCTGGAGATAATATGTGCTCATTCACAGGATCTTATTACACCTTTTCTCTCTCCCCTAATTGGAATAAAAACTGATTCAAAAGTTGAGTTTTATATGTATAATCTTATCAGTGCATGAGCGCATATTGGTTGGATACCTTTATCTCTATTTTGTAAAGTTTATCAACTTATAAAAAATATATTCCAATTTTGCATCATTATATATATAATCGAAACAGGGTTAAAAACGGTTGACTTTCAGAATCAGATAAAAGAGAAAGTTGTCGGCAGAACCTCTAATAGAACGAGAAAAATGAGACGAGTCGTCGGGAAGGGGCGGGATAAATGAGAGGATGTAACAGGTTCTGCATTACACATCTGTATTTGTATTGTACGTGTGCGCTGTATCCTCGTATTATTGGGGAAGATGCCCGATTTCTCATTACTGTTGGAAGTACCATCATTCACCCAGTAGCCCAAGCACGCTACCTAGGGGTCACACTCGACTCATCTCTCAAATTTTCCTCTCACAGTCAAAACATATCTAAATCCTGTCGCTTTCTCCTCCGCAATATTACAAAGATACACCCTTTCCTCTGTTACTCGACTGCTAAAACTCTGACTCAGGCCCTCATTCTCTCCCGTCTTGATTACTGTAACCTCCTGCTGTCCGGCCTTCCTGCCTCTCACCTGTCTCCCCTACAATCTATCCTAAACGCTGCTGGCAGAATCACTCTACTCTTTCCTAAATTTGTCTCCCCTGATTAAATCCCTCTCCTGGCTTCCTATCAAATCTCGCATCTCGAACACAATTCCCCCGCCTCACTTTTAATGCTTTACACTCTTCTGCTGGGCAGTTGCCCGGGGGCCCGGCGCTAATCTATGCACTGACCAGAATGTAACACTAATTTTCAGATCATCCGCCTCAACATTCAGATCTCCCGCTAACTCGGTAGGAGGAGAAAAATGACGCCTCGTAGCGGAGAGTCGGCGTGTCTGCAATCACGGGAGAAATGTTGCCGTTTTTATTGCTTGCAATGTTATGGAAGCAGAATATTGTAACGTATTTGTGGGAGGCAATTAATGGCTGGGGACAGCAATTGCTGTGTAGGCCGGGCCCGGTGCACTGCTTTGCCCGGGGCCCATAATGCTGGTAAGACCGCCCTGTTCATTAGGTGTTTAGTTTTCTGTGCGTAGGAAATCTATCTGTTTGTCAGCGTATGTTTTATTTGTCTACGTATCTGGAGGCTCCCGGGTCATTTAAACTGGACATTCTATATGGTCAGATTTTACTATCTGCCAATTGGACGTTTTTCTAGGCGCCGGAATATTTTTTGTTTCTTATATTTATTTTATGTTTACCAGACTCCTCTTATCCAACTTGAGGGGCCTTCTCCTGCAGATCTCATTACAATTTTACCCCCAGTCCCCCAAACATCTATTTTTTTTTTTTGCCCCAGGGCAATAAGCTAAGGAAATCCTTGTCAATCTGCATGTGGAAAAACTGGTTATTTATAAAACCAGGTAGCAGTGTTTGGAAGGGAAGATCCCAATAAAAACCGTGGGGATGTTCCGGGCGCTGGAGCTCTCCCGTTACCGGGCAGAGTACACCCACGCTGAGTTCACTGGGACGGTGTCGGAGTTTGCCCCCCCAGTGGGCATCAGACTTGGACGCTCTGCTCCATATCCCCCATAGTTGGATAATTTTATTCTCACCCCCCTCTTATTTGGTGCACGGTATCTTTATTTTACTGTGCACTGTTCTGTGTTTCTTTATACCGGATTTCCTCGGCTGTAAGACGCACCATCGATTTGGCCTTACAACCGAGGAAAATTACTTTTTCACTTTCCATGTTTCAGGAGAGGTCCCGTGTCAGCGGAGGATGAAGCGGGCGGTGGCAGGAGAGGTCCCGTGTCAGAGGAGGATGAGGCGGGCGGCAGCAGCAGGAGAAGTCCCATGTCAGCGGAGGATGAAGTGGGCGGCGGCGGCAGGAGAAGTCCCGTGTCAGCGGAGGATGAGGCGGGCGGCGGCAGGAGAGGTCCCGTGTCAGAGGAGGATGAGGCGGGCGGCAGCAGGAGAGGTCCCGTGTCAGTGGAGGATGAAGTGGGCGGCGGCGGCAGGAGAGGTCCCGTGTCAGCGGAGGATGAAGTGGGCGGCGGCGGCAGGAGAAGTCCCGTGTCAGCGGAGGATGAGGCGGGTGGCGGCAGGAGAAGTCCCGTGTCAGCGGAGGATGAAGCGGGCGGCGGCGGCAGGAGAGGTTCCATGTCAGCGGAGGATGAAGCGGGCGGCGCGGCTGGAGTGGTCCCATGTCAGCGGAGGATGAAGCGGGCGGTGGCGGCAGGAGAGGTCCCACGTCTGCAGATGGTTGAAGATGGACAGCGGGCGGGAGTGCGGCGGGAGAACAGGTCCCAAGTCTGCAGTTGAATGAAGATAAGAAGGCAGCGGGTGGCGGTGGCGGCAGGAGATCATAATAGCAGGAGAGCTGAGCAGGAGCAGAGTGGCACAGGGTGGTGCACACTGTAAGCAGAAGTCAGACACTAGCCAACTTCCGGTGTTACAGTGTGCTCCTTCCCAGCCGTTCCCCTATGCCACTCTGCTCCTACACAGCTCATCTGCTATTATGACCTCCTGCCGCCTCTGCCACCGCACGCCCGCTGTCTTCTTATCTTCATTCGCCTGCAGACTTGGGACCTGTCCTGCTGCCACCACCGCACTCCCGCCCACTCTCCATCTTCAACCATCTGCAGACTTGGGACCTCTCCTGCCACCGCCCCCCACTTCATCCTCCGCTGACATTGGACCTCTCCTGCCACCGCCCCCCGCTTCATCCTCCGCTGACATGGGACCTCTCCTGCCACCGCCCCCCGCTTCATCCTCCACTAACATCGGACCTCTCCAGAAACATGGTAAGTGAAAACAGGGGATTAGTACTATAGACACTTAAAATCATTTTTTTAATACATCGATTCTAAGACGCACCCCAATTTCAGACATGTGAAAATCGAAAAGGAGGTGCGGCTTAGGATTGAGGAAATATGGTATATTACTTTTTTTAATGCTCATTCTGCCCTCAGTGGGACAGAGGAGTTTTCTGAAATTGGATGGCTTTGCTGGTCATTCCCTTCCAAACCAGATATGTTAGAATAAGCCTGATGCATACTATGTGTCACGCTGCGCTCACCACAAACAGGACGGAAGACCGCGGGGCTGATATTTAATCGAAACATGGTTAAAAACGATTGACTTTCAGAATCAGATAAAAGAGAAAGTTGTCGGCAGAACTTCAAATAGAACGAGAAAAATGAGACGAGTCGCAAGGAAGGGGAGGGATAAATGAGAGGATGTAACAGGTTCTGCATTAAACATCTGTATTTGTATTGTACGTGTGCGCTGTATTCTGTATAACCAGCGGTAATAAAGTATCCTCGTATTATTGCAGACGATGCCCGACTTCCTTCATTGGTGACTCTGGGGGGATGAGGGGACCCCCCCCCCTTGTTTAAGAATCAGAACAGGAAGAACAGGAGTCATGAAGACCCGGAGTACTGAAGAACAGGACAGGAGTACTGAAGTGCAGGAGTACTGAAGAACAGAACATGAGTACTGAAGAAGAAAAGTACTGAAGACACAGAGTACTGAAGAATAGGAGAACTGTAGACAGGGCCACCAACAGAAATGATGGGGCCCGGGACAAATGAAAGGAGCAGGGCCCCCTCCCACCCCCCGAACCCATAGCGCCCCCCGAACCCATAGCGCACCTACCACGAAAAAATATCTTTTAGCGCGCAACTTTAACTTAACTGCTTTCTTTTTGTGATACAGAAAGAAACATTACAATGCAACCTGTTTATTTTTATATTTTCCACAAAAGACATGTGACTGCCTGCCTGGGTGGTGAGTGGGTGAATAACAGTGACTGGGTGGGTGAATGACAGTAGAATGACAGTGAGAGGGTGGGGGAATGACGGTGGTTGTGTGGGTGGATGAATGACGGTTGGATGAATGACGATGGGTTGGGTGAATGACAGTTGGAATGACATTTTTAATGACAGTGGGTTGGGTGAATTACAGTTTGAATGACAGTGGGTTAATGACAGTTTAATGACAGTGGATGGGTGGGTGAATGACGGTGGGTGGGTGAATGATGGTGAGTGGGTGGGTGAATAACGGTGGGTTGATGGGTGGATGAATGACTGTGGGTGGATGAATGACAGTTGGATGAATGACAGTGGGTGGGTGGGTGAATGACAGTGGGTGGGTGGGTGAATGACAGTGGATGAATGACAGTGGGTGGGTGGGTGAATGGGTGGGTGGGTGGGAGAATGAATGATGAATGACGGTTGGGTGGGAGACAGTGACTGGGTGACAGTGACTGGATGACTGGGTGGGAGACAGTGACTGGGTGGGTGAATGACAGTGACTGGGTGGGTGGGGTTATTTGGTTGGGGCGTGATGAAGTTGGTGGGGGTTGTTTGGTTGTTGGGGTGGGGACTGTGACCTGGTAGACAGTGATGGGTTGGTGACAGTGACGGGTGGGTGCCAGTTACTTGGGTGGGAGACATTGACTGGGTGGGGAACAGTGACTGGTGGGTGGGAGACTGTACTTCAGACAGTGTACTGGGTGGTTGGGAGACAGTGCTGGGAGGTGGGATACAGTGACGGGGTTTGGTGGGAGAACTGGGACTGGGTGGGTGGGAGACAGTGACTGGGTGGGAGGTTGACCGTGAATGGGTGGGTAACAGTTACTGGGTGGGTGACAGTGACTAGGTGTTTGACCGTCATTCTGGGTGGGTGACATGTCAGGTGGACTGGGTGGGTGACAGTGACAGTGGTGACAGTGGGTGACGTGAATATGGTGACATGACAGTGGGGTGACAGTGAGTGCGAGTCTGGTGATCAGTTACAGTGTTTGACTAATGACCTTGGGGTGACAGTGAGGGACATTGGGGGTTACAGTTGACAATACAAGTGGGTGACAGTCGAGTGACCGTGGGTGACAGTGACAGTGTTTGACATGACGTGGGTGACAGTGAGTGACAGTGGGTGACAGTGACATGACAATGGGTGACAGTGGGGTGACCATGACTGGGTGGGGTTACTTACCTTGACTGGTGGGTGTCAGCCTTGCTCTCCGGACGCTTCCCCTCTCTTCCCCGATATCCGCGGCGCTGCCTGGGATGGTAAAAGTGGGCTTGGGAGGGGCACTGGAGGTGGGGCTAGGGGCGGCCATGGGAGGTGTGCGTCGGGGGCACTTGGGGTGGCACAGCGGTGAAGCGGGCCGCGGTCGTATCAGGCTTCAGAGGAGGACTGGTACTTCCCCCTCCATCCCATGTTGGACGTCGGGGGGAGGTGCGGACCGCAGAGGAGCTTGTGTGTTTCCCCTCTGTCACACTTGGGATGGTGGGTGTAGGATGAGAGGGGGAGGGGGGAGCATGCCATGGGCTCAGCGCGCCTGGTCCACGGGATCGCCGACATTTTTTTTGTAACATTTATTTCTTCCTGGCTCCCATCCGCGTCGGGGGCCCACGGGGCCGCGGAACGCCAGTACCCCTTTGTCCCCCCTGTTGGCGCCCTTTCTGTGGAGCTAGAGTACGGAAGAGCATGATAACGGAGAGAGCAGGATTACGAAGAGGCCGGATTAACGGAAGGCAGGATTCGGAAGAGGGCAGATTACGGAAGAGCAGGATTACGGAGATCATGCATTACGAAGAGCAGGATTACGGAAGAGCAGGACAGGTGTTTAGAAGAACAGCAGTATTGAAAAATGGGTATTGAAGAACAGGGGTATAGAAGAACAGGAGTATTGAAGTACTCGGGGAGAGTCAGAGCTCTGGGGTGAGATTCCTTCCTGGATCTCCAATATGAAGAGGCCTGGAGCCC
This sequence comes from Ascaphus truei, assembly GCA_036426205.1. Taxonomy (NCBI): domain Eukaryota; kingdom Metazoa; phylum Chordata; class Amphibia; order Anura; family Ascaphidae; genus Ascaphus; species Ascaphus truei. Next base: position 26,867 of record WSYH01007626.1, read on the forward strand.
CCAGGGACCGGAAAAGTGAAGACTCATAACGAGCTATAACGGCGCTCGTCTCAGATCAGCAAACGGACCTGCATCTCTAAGGTAGGGTAATATATTCCCCGACAACAGGGGACAGAGGCCTGTAAATTAAATATAGTTTGGGTTGCAAACAGAGGAACAGGCAAGCGGCAGAAATGCAGGGTCCATAGTCAAAGGACGAGGGGGCACGGGAGTACAACGTTGGGGACTGCACAGTAACAGGCCATTGGTCTGCAACTTCCTGTAGGAAGTGCAGATGCCTTAAATAGGAGGCTGCCAGGAACTCAAGATGGACACAACAAAGCCACTTGAGTGCAATATGAAGAGAAATCCAGACGCTGGAACTAAAACAGGCATGGATCGCGGAATCTTACAAGACCGCCAGGTTGAGCAGATGTGGGATGATGCAAAAGTTACCCGACATTGGGATAGGGCAGTGATTATTACTCTTTATTACAGGGCAGCGATGGTTAATACTTAAGTGTGAGCTGGTCACTCCAGGACGCATTCACTTGGGCAGAGTGACCGCCATTGCGATAAGATTTAGTACAAAGGATTTCAGGGAGGTGTAAACATGCTGCAGAGGTTATACAGACCAGGCCCAATCCCTTCTAGCCCGGGATGAAGATTATGGTCACAGTGCTCCACCTTGTGGTAAAAGGCAAGAAGTGACACAGAAAAGGCTAGAATAACAAGCGCTTTTACTAGCAAGGGAAATTAAATATCGGAAAGATGGTCGACGTCGGTTGATGTACATAATTCTTATTCTGAAGGCAAAGGACGTCCAATTACCCACATCTAGTGGAAAATATAACATTGGTTCCTCGGGCCAGATAGAATCGCACACGCCAGGGTTTCCATAGGAAATAACATGTTCAGGAACTAACAGTCAAAGACATCACATATTCCCAGCGCCAGCCGCCCCTCAATAACTAGCCACAGACGTCTCTGTGGGCATCTCTGGGCTGTAATTCCCTCATTGGCCATTAAAGAACCAAATGGCCATGGGTCTCAGGAGTCTTTTATCCTTCGCTGGGAAAGGTTTCACGCTCTAGAACAAAGAAAACCAATAGCCCATTGAGTGGGAGCGCTTTCCGCGATCGCCGGCCTGTCACCGACAGCCAAGAGATTTACTGGTTTAACATATCTGTAATATGTTCTTCTCCACTCCCTACATCCGCAGCGACATTCCGGAGGCCAAATACAGTTACCTTGGTACGTATCATATAAGCCGCCACAAACCGTCTGCGTGCGCCTCCACAGAGATATTCATTCCAGCCCAACTTATTACCACGCAGAAAAAAGAAAGCGAAACCCAAACAGCGCCCTGCATGGCCAAGGGGGGGGGGGGCGCGCGGGAGTCAGGTGGTGAAAGAATAAATCCTTTATTATCATACACATCTGATAACAAACATCACCACCCCGGGGGTCACACAGCACTCCCTACGCGTTTCGGACGGGTAGGGTCCTCTTATCAAGGATGTAGAACAAAGAGCAACGGGTGCCTTACTACATACCACCTTACTTAATAGGAATTACACAAACCCATGCAAAAAATGAAAATAAACGGCGGACGCACACCCCACTTGTCATGCGCAGTATTTCCACGCGAAGGCGCCACGTCGCCGCGACCACAACCATCACAAGTAGACCTACTCCCCCCGCCTCCATGCGCATGTGCACTAAACAGGGAGTGCACTAGCGTAGGTATTCCAGGTTGTAATGGCTAAATATCTCTCATATGATATACCACAGGAAGTCAGCCCACTCCTACCCTTGTTGCTCTTGTTTTCACACTCCTTGTAAAGGACCTACCTCGCGAACGCGTAGGAGGCGTTTGTTCCACCCCGCTCCTGGGGTGAATGTTTGTTATCAGGATAGTTTCTGAATAAATGATTTTTCTTCTCAACCACCTTACTCCCTGGCAGTGGCCGCGTTTGCCTTTCCTTTTTTCTACTTGTATCTGGAGTATCGCCATGGCTGCATGCCACAGTGTAACCCCTAGAGACGGCAGAAGGGTAATTGATATATATCTTTATGTTGACCATCATAGTTGAAGTACTCGTAACTTGGACTGTTAAGCTACCAGAGGGCAAAATTTTGACATTATGGTTCTTAGGTGACTCACGGCCATTCTATTTATCAAACCACTCTTCTATATTGGGGTCCATGAAGATTCATATTCTATGGTTAGTCGTTTATGGTTGGAGCCCCCTTATCTTCCACTCCAACTTAGTTACAAACAGAACCGCTGTTTACAGACATAGCGCCAGCTTTATCACAAGCAGGCCCGAACCGCCTCACACAATATGCAGGGACCTGCTATTACAGGCCGACAACCGCCATGGAAAAACACTACCACCCCCAAACATATCAACAGACACCCCCAACCCCCGATCATATTTAAAAAAAAACTCCCACCCCGTACATTAAAAAAATACAGATAGCCCAACCCCAATGCAGATTAAAATACACATCACAAACTCCAATGCTAGTAAGGGACCCCCACAACCCCCAATACCTATAAAAAAAGACCCACCCCCATACATATAAGAAAACCCCCAATCAAATTAAAAACGAACAGGCTTACCATGTTGGTGCAGACCAGTCCAGGTGCTAGGCAGGTCCAGTCACCTTGATATTATTTACAGGCGGGTATATTTATGTGTACACAGCCGCGCTGTTTATCTCGGTGTTCTATGAGTAAAAGACCTATTTGCCTCAGTTGCAGCACTCAGGATTTGGGGTTTATTCCGCCTTTTTTTTTAAAGTTGTTCGTGGGGGCCTGGCGGTCAGCGCTGCAAGTTGGACCGCAAACCCCTGGCCAGGACCAGCAGCTGGTCCGTCTGGCGGCCAGGGCAACGCTCTCCCTCAGCTGCCGAGCCACTATCCCATCTGTCTCGCACACGCCGAGCTTCCAACGCCAGCCTCGCGCGTCCAGGATCTGAGCAACGCGTACCTCTGGCGTGCTGTACTTCAGGGAGCACCGTCGGGAGCTCGGTGTGTGACACAGGGACAAAGTCCTGCTGCTGAAGTGGGATCCGGGCCCATACGCGAGGGACCGCAGCCGCCGGGTCTGGCCAGACTTGCAGACCTGCTAACGCTCCCCCTCCCCCCCCCCCAGCCACCAGGACTCCTGTCCCTCACCCGTTGGTGGCCCTGATTGTGCGGGGCCTGGGGGTGCAAAAGCAGAGTAGCAGGAGGGTGCACAATTAAATAATGGGAGAGAGAGAGGGGTGTGGCAGAGCGAGAGAGGGAGAAGAGTTAAAGAAAGAGAAGAGGTATAGAGCGGAGGAGGAGCGAGGGAGAGAGAGATGGTTAGAAAGGGGGAGAGAGAGAAGGGAAGAGAGAGTAAATCGGGATAGCGCGAGACACCTAAACACCCTGGGTATATATGACTCATAGATCTCAAACAGTATTATTGTAAAGACTCCTATGAGCATATCTCCCAGGCTCCCAGGTGTGCTCTTTTGAGGCATACGGCTATGAGGTATCTCTCCACGATTTGTTTGAAGGCAGGTTTCAAGGGATATTTTAGCACTTGGGATTAAACTAAAAAAGTATGTCTCTCTCAGCCTTGAGAAAGTGTACACCGAAACGTACTTGGCAATGCGTCATCACAGCACGGTCGTAGGGGGGCGGGACTGTGTTCGCAATTGACATTCACCCGCTCTCATAGCTCTCTGCACTAAGCACTATTGTGCTTGCGTAACTAAGCTTGGGGGGGGGTTAACCTCCTAAACAGCAGCCTCAAGTGACCAAGACGACATGGATTCATGTCGATTAAGTCACTCCTGAGGCCTGCTGCAATAGATTGGATGGCAGATTGTCAATGCAAGGTTCATGTTTCACAGGCACTACATGTGCGACTGTCTGAGGATCTCCGGTTTCCTGCCGTTCCTACCCACTGCATGCCAATCCTTTCAACTGAGTATTCGCATCCTTACCTCAGCGGTCAACCTTTTACAGGCAGATATTCATGCAGGCCTATACCTATCATTGGGGTCTTGCTGGGCTGAGCATGTTACTACTTGTATGCTGTTCATTTATATAAAGCCCCTGCAATTAAGGTTTAAGATTAGCCTCATACATCTTACTGATTAAGGAGCATACTACACCCAATGAGTGGTCTAATATAAAGCTATATAGGTGGGGAATAGATATACCAAGTATTGCTATATTATCACAGTTTATTGTACTTATACCTTCCTCTTTTCTACTTCTCTAACTTAGATAGGGATACTGGCCACATATCTTGCTGCATCCGATATCATTTTAGATTCACTTTCAGCTTGCCATAGTTGGAATCACACTATTGATTCGTGAGCGCTTTTATTTTAAAACATTTGATTATGTACGCGTTCATAAAGTGTGTTTTAATGTATCATTTTTTCAACCCACTACACACACTTAATCCACTATTGTGTCTGTAATGCTGAGGTGACGAGTGCGTCTCCTTGGGTTCTTTACTCTCTCACTGTTTCACTCTCCCTCCCTCAGCACTCATATCCTCAGGAGCTGGAGTCTTCTTCTTGGCGTATTAAATGTCACGCCGGCAGTCGCATCAGGGAAAGGCTATTGGGGGGAGACAGTGACTGGGAGGGTGGGAGACAGTGACTGGGTTGGTGGGAGACTGTGACTGGGTGGGTGGGAGACAGTGACTGGGTGGGAGGTTGACAGTGACTGGGTGGGTAACAGTGACTGGGTGGGTGACAGTGACTAGGTGGGTGACAGTCAGTGACTGGGTGGGTGACAGTCAGTGACTGGGTGGGTGACAGTGACAGGTGGTGACAGTGGGTGACAGTGATAGTGGGTGACAATGACAGTGGGTGACAGTGAGTGACAGTGGGTGACAGTGACAGTGTTTGACAATGACAGTGGGTGACAGTGAGTGACAGTGGGTGACAGTGACAATGACAGTGGGTGACAGTGGGTGACAATGACTGGGTGGGGTGACTTACCTTGACTGGGTGGGTGCAGCTTGCGCCCGGACGCTTCCCCCTCCTGCCCCCGATATCCCGCGGCAGCTGCCTGGGATGGGAAGTGGGCTTGGGGAGGGGGCACGGGAGGTGGGCTAGGGGGCGGCCATGGGAGGTGGGCTCGGGGGGCACGTGGGAGGTGGGCACGCGGGAAGCTGGCCGCGGGCGGTAGCAGGCCAGAGGAGGAGCTGGTACTTCCCCCTCCATCCCATGTTGGGAGCGGGGGAGGGAGGTGCGGACCGCAGAGGAGCTTGTGTTTCCCCTCTGTCCCACGTTGGGAATGGTGGGGGAGGAGGAGAGGGGAGGGGGGAGCATGCCCTGCGCATGCGCGCCGGGTCCACGGGGAATCGCCGACATTTTTTTTGTAAACATTTATTTCATTAACTGGCGCCCAGCCGCGCAGGGGGCCCACGGGGCCCGGGACGCCAGTACCCTTTGTCCCCCCCTGTTGGCGGCCCTGTCTGTGGAGCAGGAGTACGGAAGAGCAGGATTACGGAAGAGCAGGATTACGGAAGAGCAGGATTACGGAAGAGCAGGA
>WSYH01007627.1:0-32398 GCA_036426205.1 Ascaphus truei
TATATATATATATATACTGTGCAGTATTGCAGCCAGCGGGAATAAAATGCTTCAATCCCTGCCTGGAAAATACCTCAATGCACTCGGGCAGAAAACAGTCACAAACCTCAATACACCCGGGTATACCCGAATTCGTGGGACTAGCCGAGCTCGAATAAAGTGTGTCGCCAGTGTATACAATAAAAGAATTATAACCCAGCTCAAACCCTCTGGTGGGAGAATGGGTAGAAGTGCGGCGCTACTGCGCATGTCTGAAGAAAGGCTCCCGGATGTCTTGTTCCAAAAAAAAAAAAAAACTTTATTAACACACACCAGCATCTCCCCCTCAACGCGTTTCACCCTTACGCAGAGGGCTTTGTCTCAGGAGTGTCACTGACGAAGCCGGATGCAGTCTACCAAGACTGGGCGAAACGCGGAGTGGAGCTTTTTGTACCTGTGGGCGATCCATAGTTTTCCAGCCAAACAGCCATGACGTCACACGCCCAATCGGATGCAGCGAGAGGAGCTCCGACAACAGACTGTAGGCGAAGGAGACTTGGAGAATCCAGGGGAGGCGGTGAGAGCTGCGGTGAACCCATGCTATTCACATATTATTGTGATAAATACTTATTTTAATCTTGCACATTGTAAGTGCCCACTTTTATACCCTTATTTTATAAAGTTTATTATCAGCCTGATCGCGCTATTTGTAGGCTTTCTATCTCTTTTTTTAAAACATATCATCATACTGGGGAATCAAGCCCTGAGGGAAGACCCACACAGCATCTACCACAGATGGGTAGCAGCTCAATCTGCTAACTGCAATATAATCGTTTAATCTAGTGAGTAGGCTGAACATCAGAGCCAAGAGTATATTCCACATTTAACAACACTGCAAATCTGCACGTACATTTTTGTATCTTTCTTATCTTGCCCATATATGCTCCTCCTGGATTGTTTGAGATTGGCAGAATGGAGGTCATTAATTATGTTAGTGAGGGCTGTTTTCAGTGAAGTAGCATGCGGAAGCCAATTTAGTAAGGAGCTAGGAGAGAATAGGTGTTTGAGAAAATGTAGCAATCGAGAGCATACTAGACGTTCAAGGGGTTTGGAAGCAACAAGGCGAGGAGACAGGTCGATAGCTAGAAGACAGGTAATCGAGCTTGCTGTTTTGAGTATAATGGTATAACTGTTGCATGTTTGAAGGAGGAGGAAAGGTACCAAGAGTAGAGGGCAGTTAAATCTGTTTAGGATATAAGAAGGGCGCACAGGGTTTTAGGAGATGGGAGAGGGAATGGGATCAAAGGGCAGGTGGTAGAGGGAGAAGAGGGAGATCAGCATGACACCCTCCTCCTCCAAGACAGCGGAAAAAAAAAAAAAAAAAAAAAAACACAAAAAAGACTCAAGAAGGCAGGAGGAGAGTTAGGGGATAGTGGTTGTGGGATGAGAGGGGGAGGCAACAGAGTGGATGTTCTGACGTATGGATTCCACCTTTTCCTTAAAATAGTCAGCAAAGTCCTGAGGTGAGAGGGAGGAAGAAGAGAAGGCAGCTGAGGGTGGTTTGAGTAGAGTGTCAAAGACAGAGAAGAGTCGGCATGGGTTAGGCCTCGGATATAGTAAGCGCTTAGGTGCTGCTGCTCGCTCTCGCTTGCTGACGCTCGCGCTACCAGGAGCTTTTTGCTGTCCTGACAGAGGAGACAGCAAGCGCGCTCGGGAGGCGGTATTACTGGTGTGTGTGTGTGTCACTTGGTAGCTCTGTCAGTGTGTGTGTGTTTGTTGTGTTGTCACTTTGAAGTGGTCTGTGTGTTTGTGTGTCACTGGGGAACCTGTGTGGTGTATATGTGTATGGATATTATATATATTTCAAAATGTAAAAAAAAAAAAAAAAACATGTGTGACGAAAATCAATTATTTATTAACATTGTGGCAACTTTGATAAATATATTCACGCGCGCACGCACGCACGCAAACACCACATACACATACCACACACATACTACACCTAAGCAACACACACACACATTATATACACACACATTATATATACACACACACACACACACACACACACACACACACATTATACACATTACACAATAATCTACTGTAACTGCTCCGCCATCTGTATACACACACACACACACACACACACATATATATACACACACACATAATGCACACACACACACATATACACATACACACACACAATGCACCACACACACATTATATATACACACACACACACACACACACACACGAGACAGGGATCGGGGCAGAAAGGGGACAGGGACCGGAGCAGAAGGGAGACAAGCGATTGGGGCAGAGGAGAGGGACCGGAGCAGAAGGAGGACAGAGCGATCGGGGCAGAGGGGAGAGGGACCGGAGCAGAAGGAGGACAGAATCGATCGGGGCAGAAGGGGGAGAGGGACCAGCACAGAAGGAGACAGCGATCGGGCAGAAGGGGGAGAGTACAGAGCAAAGGAGGACACGATCGGGGCAGAAGGGGAGAGGGACAGACAGAAGGAGGACAGCTATCGGGGCAGAAGGGGAGAGGGACCGGAGCAGAAGGAGGAGAGCGATCGGGCAGAAGGGGGAGAGGAGCCGGAGCAGAGGGAGACCGCGATCGGGCAGAATGGGAGAGGGACCGGAGCAGAAGGGGAGACAGCGATCGGGGCAGAAGGGGGAGGGACCGGAAGCAGAATGAGGAAGCGATCGGGCAGAAGGGGAGAGGACCGGACAGAAGGGATACACGACTCGGGCAGAAGGGAGAGGTGACCGAGCAGAAGGAGGACAGGGACCGGAGCATCACCCACTCCCCCCCCCCTCCTACACACACACACACAGACACACACAGACCTCTGTGTTGCCGGTGAAGGACCGGCTGCAGCCCCATTGTTTCAACCCCCAAATTTCAGTTTGCCGCTCTCGGAAGAGTTCCTCCTCCTCAGCGCGCATGAGGAGGGAGAAACTATAGCCGCGCTGATAACAGATGCAGGGGCTTTCTGCATCTGTTCAGTGCGGCTCAGCCCGCCTCAGCGACGCTGAGTGCACTATGTCCTGGGCCTTAGGCTTGTGCGTGTTGATAAGTGAAGAAAAGTAGGTTTGTTTAGCCTGAGAGAGGGCAGAGTTGAAACAGGACAGCATACATTTGTAGTGAAGGAAGTCTGCGAGAGTATGAGATTTCCTCCAGAGTCATTCAGAGGAAAAAGTGGAGGAAAGCAGAATATGTGCATGGGAATTTAGCCAGGGTCTGGGGTTAGATGGGCGAGGACGGCAGAGAGAAAGCGGGGCATGTAGATCAAGAGAGGAGGATAAGGCACAGTTGTAGTTCCTGACCAAGTTGTCAGGGTCTGTAGCAGGGCTGAGAGAGGAGAGGGAGGAGCGTAAAGTGGAATTAAATGTTGGTACGTTAATAGAGCGCAGGTTTCTGCAGAAACGAGGGGTAGATGGAGATGGAGGGGGGGAGAAGCGAGAGAGAGAAAATGAGATGAGGTGATGGTCAGAGAGAGGAAAGGGGGAAATGGAGAAATCAGTGAGAGTAAAGTTTTTAGTGAAAAACAGGTCTAGGTAGTAGCCATCCTTGTGGATGCTGGATGCAGTCCACTGTTGAAGGCCAAAAGAAAAGGTTAGAGAAAGAAAGCGGGAAGCCCAAGGGAGAGAGGGGTCATCAATGTGGCAATTGAAGTACCCAAGGAGAAGAACATGGGAATCTGAGGAGCGAAAGAAAGAGAGCCAGGATTTAAAGTGAGAAAGGCAGAAGGGGGATGAGTAGAGGTAGATGGGCAATAGATGACCGCCACGTGGACAGGGAGAGGAGAGAAGATCTGGACAGTGTGAGCTTCAAAGGAGGGAAAAGCAAGAGAGGGAGGAATAGGAAGGGTTCGGTAACGGCAGAGAGAGGAGAGCAGGAGCCCCACGCCTCCACCCTTGCCATCAGGGCGCGGAGTGTGGGAGAAAGCAAGGAAACAATTAGAGAGGGCAGCTTCCAGAGCAGAATCAGACTGAGTGAGCTAGGCCTTAGTTATAGCAAATAGGAGCAGAGAGTGAGAGAGAAAGAAGTTATGCACAGAGAGGCACTTGTTAGAAAGGGAGCCAGCATTCCAAAGGACACAGGAGAAAGTGAGAGAGGAGGGAGGGTGTTGGGGATGGGTATGAGGTTGGAGGGGTTGACACCAGAAGGAGTAGAAGTTGCATTTGGCAGGCGAGGACGAAAGCATGTACAAATAAAGCAGGGATCTGGATTGGTAGAGATATCCCCAGAAGCAAGTAGGAGAAGCATGGATAGAAAGAGTATGTGTGAGGATGATTTGTAGGGGTGTTTTTTAGTGCAGGGGTATAGCTGTGTGGTGTCAGAGGGCGCAGGTAAGAAAGGAGTTCATGTGAACTGAGAAGTGGTGAAGAAAGGAGAGATGGAGATATATGAATAGAGTTAGAGACATAATGAGGCTGGTGGAAGGAAGTGCATAATTTGAAAAGAAGTGAGGTCACAGCAAATATAAAAAGTAAAGGCGGCATCACAGCAATAGTTAAGTGTTTACATATGCAGTCTGGGATAGATGATATCCTCCTTTCCAGCGTAGGTCAAATGCAGGGATTAGGGCCAGTAGGTGTTGTCCACTTGTCCACTCCTTTTGACCTTCCTTTTAAACTCCACTATTCTTGCCACTTAAATGGGCCACTTGACATGGGCTGCATTGTGATAAATAACATCCTAGTTTGTAAATAAATGTGTACATTAGTTGGAATTGATAATAAGCCTTTGAAAAATATATATGTTTACACATTTTAGAGTCTACAGCTGCAAAAAAAATAGGACAAAAACAGCACCATAAAGAAAATGAATTCTAATTAAACCAATACGATTTTGTTCCTGCTTTGTGGCAATTTTGGCACAAAATTGGGGCACAAATATCTAATTTTAAATTGCACTTGGGTGTGCCTATATACTAATCTGAAATTTCTCAATCTGTACCATCATAACAAAAATGAGCTTTTACATGTATTTTTGGTGCAGAGACTATTGTTAATGGTATGTACTTAAAAATTTTTTATCAGAGCCAAAAAATGTAGACATTAAGTCATAATTGTTCAAGTTCAACATGGCATAAACCCTCAAAATACTGTTCATAGCAATAGTGTTGGCATAACATGAAGTATTGTATCAACCCAAAAATGTATTTGCAGCTCGATGTTTCATAATTCATACGTTAAGAAAATATATTATTTTCACAGCATGGCTATTATAAATATTACACTAATTGATATTTACCAACACTAGTTGGAAGTAAAAAATACACAATTCTGTTTTAATTGAATTGTTATTAGGTAGTAAACCTGGAGCGACTCGCCAAAAATAATGAAAAAACAACAACCCATTATGCATAATACAGTATCTTTGCAGTCCTCAAAACATATAAACCTGCATTGAATGTGCTTTGTATTACTTTTTAATACAGAAAATGACGAACAATTACAAAACAATATATATTATATATATACAGGCAGTCCTCGGTTATCCGACACAATGCGTTACTCAAAATGGCGTTGTAAAGCGAAACGTTGTAAAGCGAAACACGTTTTCCCATAGGAACACTGTTTAAATGAAAGGTTCCGTTCTTGAAGGCATTTTTAACACTAAAATACACCAAATATTTTATGCAGGCAATAAGATATGCAGCACACACATAAATTATATAGTGTATATACTGTATTATATATATAATATAACATAATAAATATTATATAGCATAATATAATATTATATAGTATAATATTATATATATACGCTCTTACGACGTTTTGCAACGTTGTTTATGTGAATGTGTATATATATACACACATACACAACGTTGTAAAGCGTCATAAGAGCGTTGGATAAGCCATTTTGGCGTTGTAAAAATGAACATAGGTATGCATTGCATAGCGTTGGATAAGCCATTCATTGTAAAGCGAAGCGTTGTAAAACGAGGATTGCCTGTATAGTGTTTGTACATAGGCCCGGATGTGTTCTGCTTACAGATGTATCTATTGATATACACAGAGACGGATGTGCCACATGGTTTTCAACGTCATCTGTTTGGGGCTCGCTGGGCATCTTTATATACAGTAGGCTGCAAAACATTTGGAACTCACATGTGAAGTGATATGTCATTCTGTCATTTCAGAATGACTCATTCCTATTTAACCTGGTTTAAAACGCCAAAACTGAAAATACCTCATTCATGGGGACATAGTAATATAATTTAATGTTCAGTGCAAGAATAAAAGCTCTAATGATCAGCTACACCAGGGGCGCAACTGCAGAACTGTGGGCCCTGGGGCTTATAATAATAATAAAAAAAATAAAAAAAGCCCCCTTCTCCCCGGGGCCCTACATTTGGAGCAATGCGTCCACGGCCCGGCGGCAGAGGGAGCCCATCCAGGTGCCGCTTGCGTTAGTTGGGCCCTACTTCCAATGAGGCTCAAGAGGCTGGTCCCCTCTGGCAGGGCCCCGATGGACATAGGTAGATTGTTTGCGGTCCCAAGTTTTAACAAAGTATCTGGCTGCACCTTCATCTCTTACCGTGCACCCCACACCTAGAACAATCTAGCTGAAAATCTCAAATCCGCCACCACTCTAAGTTCTTTCAAAACTAAAGCTCTCATATTTGAATCTGGTCTGTATGTTTCATACGCCTAAAAGATAAAATATGTTGAACTGTTCATGCAATGTTTTTGTACATGATGTATAACCCTGTTCACTTAATGTAATGTAATGTATTTGTAACTATGTCATCATAACTCTATGCCCAGGATATACTTGAAAATGAGAGGTAACAATGTATTACTTCCTGGTAAGACATTTCATAAATAAGGTAGAACCTATGGTGGTGGTGGTGGGGGGAGGGGGGGAGGGGGGGGGGGGGGGGGTTGTAGGGTGGGGGAGGGGTCTGTAGACGTACCAGAACACCGTTACAGCTGCTAAAATAAGTGCAGGAACAGCTGTTGAATAATGGGACTCTAACAGTTGTGGGACTTGCTGAAGCCGAGCCGACTGCACCTATAGTAGTTCTGTCACGATTTTATCTAAAATAATGGGTATGTATGAGTGTGTATGTATGTATGTGTGTGTGTGTGTATGCATGTATATGTAACGGCTGGACCCCCCTTGTCTGACCCACCCAATCTCACATTGGCCCGTGTGGTCTAACCGGTCCCCATTACAAGGTCGTGTGTGGTGGTGCACCTGCAAGTAACAGGACTCCTGAGTCTCCCGCTTGGTGTTATAGAGGATATCATCAGGACAGGTATCTGAGGTAGTGGTTACGAGTCCAACTTACTTCATGTGCAGCGCCTCCACCTCTTCAGGATCTATGCTTCCGCAGGGAGATGGTCCTGGTGAGGAACTCCTTCTCGGTGGTGACTGCCACTGCAGAGTAATCTCACACTCACACAGTGGGGGTTTCTTTGAACATGGCATCTTTATTGTAGATTGGGATGTAGCAGACTGCCCCATGCAGCTGCCGGCTCTAGCCGCACATCTCTCCGTGCTGTCCCTTTGCCAGGTACGCCCTCCCGTATTGAAGTGGAATTCCCTTTCTCCTAGGGAGATCACCACTGCGCCAGGTCCCTGGACACAGTGTGGCTTAGACAGACTTGATTGGTCACTCTGCTACCGCTAGTTACTGCACTAGGGTCACAAAAGTATTCCTCCAATCCCTTATGCCGTAGCATACATTTTACCAGCTGCTTCACACAACTGCTGGCTAACTCCTTGCCACAACACTAACTGACAGTGTTGTGCCATTTATACCTCAGGGGGCAGGCGCATCTCTGATGTCACTATCCAGGGACTCAGAGCATACAGCCACTCCCTTCCTTACACAGGGCACCACACCAGGGTGTGAGGGAAAACCTCCATAACTACTGTTGGCAGGCCTGTACTTACCAGGACTTACTGCCAACAGGGAAGATGTATGCAGTCATTATTATGCATGGCTACATACTCCCCCTGGTTAATACCCACCGTCCCGGCTGGGACCTAAATTTGGTGTACCTTGCGCCAGGAAACACTGCAAAAGAACACACTGGATACGGTCCCACCTTACCCTTAGGGCCCTAAGATATGCCTCATCATCAAAGTCACCGGCAGCCCACCAGTGATCAACCACCCCCTCCCTCTCTAGGATAAATCGGGTGCGGTCGAACCAAGCAACATACCCCTCGTACAGCGGGGCCCACCACCTAGTCACTCTCCGTTCCTCGGAACTAGGTTCTATAGACTCCTCTATCGATTCCTCATCAGGCCCACAAGAAGACACCCCGGACGTACCCTCAGATCGCCCCGTGTGATTCTTGTTCTGAGACCGATGTCCGCCTGCAATACCCAGCGCGCTATAATTCTCGCTGGCCATCGACCCATGTCGAGAAATCCTCCCTCCACCCTCCGATCCACTATCGGACGTTCCCCAGTCCAGACTTCCAGTCAGTTCCTTGATAGGACCCCGGGAATCCCTTGACAGCCCCAAACTAGGAGTGGACCCACCTGACGAAGTGACAGGGACAGGAGCTTTAACTAGGGCCTTGGGACTAACTTTGGGAGTGGCCGGGGTTGGGGGACGGGACCGGACAGTAGGCATTGACAGGGTTACGACCTGCTCTCCAGCAATACCTGCCTTAACTTCGCCACAAAGTCCTTTCTTGACTCCAGCAGCGGGGCTTTTTGCTCTCCGGCTCGAACGCCCGCTCCCCCTGGTAGTAGGGGATCGACTTCCGCTGCTCGACCGCAGAGGCGCTGACATCTCCCACTCGATGCCGCTCTGGTCATCCGGAATCACCTCCGTGCACGCACGTGCTTCGACGCCATCATGGGTTGGATCCCCAATCGGGATCTCTTCCTCCACGAGGACATCTGGCAACGCCCGTCTGCTGCGCGATCCAGTCTGGCTCTGGACTCGCTCTTCCTTCTCCTCCACCCCCTGGGTCTGCGACAGGCACAGGGTCATCTTATTACCTCGCAGGGTCGGGGTGGATCGACCTCCTTCCGATCCACTGGTCACCACGGCAGTGGGACTCCGGCGATCGGGTGGTCGCGGTACTGGAGACACTCGACTCCGTGTCTCCACACCATGAGGAATGGCATCTCTCCAAGGTGTACCAATAGTATGGCAGTCCCTTTTTATGACTATCTTACTCGACAGCCTAGCACACTCCTCGTCCGAGGATTCTAACTTGCAATTCGGCTGAGACATCCCAGTAGGAGACCGGCGATGGGTTCCTCGGTGATCACCTCTCCGATGGCTGGATTTCTCCGTCGGGAGCACCGAACCGGGTTCCGACTCCGCGGGACCTGCACTCTCATTCCATAGGGCTCCCGGCTGCTCGTCGATCGGCATCGGGACAATTCCTGCTACTCCCACCGCTTGTACCGGTACAAAAGTGGTCATGGGCCACATGTACTGCAGTCCACAGTGGGGGATCGGGCCTCGCTGCCCACGGCTCCGCCCGGCAGTCTGCACTGCAGGCAAAGACATGCCACAGTCTCCACACGGATGACCAGGAAGCCTCCTGGAGCCGAATAGGGATGAGTGGAGATCAACGGACTCTGGTCCACTTTATCAGCAACTTCAGCCATATTCACCAGCGGAGGCACTCGTCTCAGAGGTCTGTACTGGTCAATGGCTCTTCGCAACTGAAGGGCATGGGCTGATTTAGCAACCCCTCCTCCTACTTTCTCTGTCGACATCCGGCGGAACTGCAAACCACTCCCCCTGGTTGAAACTAGGGGGATGTCTCGTAGATTTGTAGGCTGACCCAGCACAGGTGCGGAGTGAGTCATAGTCCATGAGGGCGCGGCTCCAGCTTTCGCGCCAAACTCCCCATCGGGGTGGAGTTTTCTCGTTGGCGCCAATCCTGGCCAGCAATTAGCAAACTGCAAAGTTGCAAGACTTTCTGCAGCATGCCCACGCGGTATCCCGGGAACGCGGGAACCGCCATCTTGGTAAGTATTGTCCTTTTTCCCATTTGAGGTAGCGTCTGGCTGTTTGTTAATTGGGGTATAACAAAGTCCATTTCGTTCCTCCCATCGGATCACACTGTCATGCTCATTATTCTCAGGGGTATCATCCCGAGAACAAAAACATGATAAACACGGCGCAGCTACAGCTTTCACGCCATTCCAGAGCAAACACACAAGAGTCTCTCCTGTAGCTTGTTCTTCGTCCACGCACAGTTCATATGCGTGTTCTTCCTCTGACCGCAATCCTGGACCTTCTGCTCTATGCAGATCCTCCATTCTTGCGGTTCTCTCTCCCCGCCATCCTGGACCTTCTACTCTGTGCAGATCCTCCATTTTGACGGTTCTCCTTGATCGTTGAACACTGAGTTCCTGTACGTGGAGCTCCACTCGGCGGGGCAGCTACCACATCCGTACAATAAACATGCCTTGTGCACCACCTTGTGTACCTAATGTAGATCTGACTCGTGTTTGCACTACCTCAGGCTAGGCTCACTCTCTCAGTGTCTACTGTAACACGTTCCTCCAGTCTGTGCTCCTTGGTAAGTGGTCTGGAATGGAGACTAGAGTACTCTGGCTCTTCCATGCAGTACTTTGGGCGTCGACCTACTGTTGGCTAGCCTAGTGCGGACCCTTCCAGAATTCCTGCCCTAAGTTACCAGTTTACCCCTTCAGGTGTCCCCCGCTAGCGCTACTTCAAGGCGACTAGAACAGCAATAGCCCCCTGCTCCAGACTCACTAACCCCTAATGGATCCCAAGGCGTCTTTGCAGCATGCAGCTCCAGCATCTCCCTGACTACCCCTGGCCCTGTCCCACGCAGCACAAAGTGGCAGCAGACACTTTCCCTGTTTCCTAATGTGTGCCTAGCAAAAGCCTGTCCTGTTAACAGGTATCTCAGCAGCGCCTCCAATTGTAACGGCTGGCCCCCCCTTGTCTGACCCACCCAATCTCACATTGGCCCGTGTGGTCTAACCGGTCCCCATTACAAGGTCGTGTGTGGTGGTGCACCTGCAAGTAACAGGACTCCTGAGTCTCCCGCTTGGTGTTATAGAGGATATCAGGACAGGTATCTGAGGTAGTGGTTACGAGTCCAACTTACTTCATGTGCAGCGCCTCCACCTCACCAGGACCATCTCCCTGCGGAAGCATAGATCCTGATGAGGTCATCTCTCTGTATAGGAGATGCAGTGTTTTCAGATCATCTCTCTGTATAGGAGATGCAGTGTTTTCAGATCATCTCTCTGTATAGGAGATGCAGTGTTTTTAGATCATCTCTCTGTATAGGAGATGCAGTGTTTTCAGATCATCTCTCTGTATAGGAGATGCAGTGTTTTCAGATCATCTCTCTGTATAGGAGATGCAGTGTTTTTAGATCATCTCTCTGTATAGGAGATGCAGTGTTTTTAGGTTCTCTATACCCCTCACTCCTGACTAAGGTCTGCAGTGCTATGTGGATGTTGTTACCTTTCCCTGGGTCATGCTGCCGAGGTATAGGTGCCTCTGGCTGCTTCCTGCGTGCTTCTCCTGGACACTCAGACCTGTGTACGCAGCAGCGATGCTCTTTCCATTCTAGCAATATCCACCAGGGTTCTGACAGGAGGACTGTACCATTCCTCCGCCACCCAGGAGGGAGAGCAATGTGCCTGCAATTTGAGAGGGGGTAGGGGACACGGTCACATGCCTGGACAACACATCAGCAACTGCTAGAACAGTGATGGAGGAGAGAGAATAGGGAATACAATGGAGAAGAGGAGAGAGGCACAAGAGCTAATGTACAGTGGATTGATAGAAAAAAACACCCTCCTCAAGACAGGAAATAAATTAAATAGGACATCAGAAATGAAAGTGGATATCGTGATGGATTGTGATGCTTTTATGTTCAGCCAATATAATTACACATACTATACATATAATTAATAGTTTTACAGAGTAATGTGCATTGGGTAATCTTGTTGTATTAGTATAATAATGTATATTTACTAATGCATTGTTAAAGCATTTCAGTGCATAAAAATCACATTGAAAATATTTTGAAACGTTATTTACAAATAGTTTTTTTTTGTAATCTTTTATCTGCCTATTTTTACAAGTGGTTTTCATATTCATTAAAACATAGGATGGATGCCCTCCCTTGGGGGTAGATTGAGCAGGTCGTGTGATGCATTGTATGCATGGATGCCATTGTGTGATGAATAATAAACCCAGAGACTTTTTTTTAACAGGTTTTTTATTTTTTATATTTAACTCTCTCACCTTCTGCGGCGGCGGTATCATCCGGCAGCATCTCCCCCTGCATGGTCCAGTCAAGATGGCTCCGCGACGTCAAATGACGTCAATTAGCCATGACAACAGGACGCCCTGTGTGGCCACGTTGCCATGACAATGTAACGACGCATGGCGCCACATCGTCACGCGACGTCCCGTTGTCATGGCAATGTGATGCCAATTGACATCGCGGAGCCATTTTGACTGGGCCATGCAGGGGGAGATGCCGCTGCTGGCCCTGCAGTAATCCGGAGATTTCATATCTCAACCCGTAGCTCAGAGATACCTATCCGAAACCCGTAGTTTCTGGGTCAAAACCGGAGTAGTGGCAATCCTCATATGTTGTGGAGTTTACACTAGTTAAAAAAAAAATAACGTTGGGAGAACAAGGGACCCGTTTATATCAAGTTGTGTATCATAGTTGTGCCTGTAACTATTGTGTGAAAAGAAGGGGTTACATGCTCTGGCTTTGCAGAGTGTACTCAGTTGCTTTGGCAATGAGAAAAGGTGTCAGGTTTATGAAGTACAGTAAGCAGAGAAAGAGAGTGGAAAGTTTCTAGCATGTTACATGGGATAACATGCAGGTTGAAGCAGCTTCCGGAATTTTCCAGGAGGAGGAGCTATAAAGGAGACAAGCTTCGGCGATTTGACGGTCTGTGTTTGTTACTGTTAGGACTGCTGCAGTAGCTTTTGAAAATCTGTCCTGTCAAAGAATTGTGTCACTGTTTCTGGCCTAAGAATACTGCAGATTTTTATCACATTTCCTAGGCCAGCATTAGGCCTATTTTGACTATGTATATGATAGTCACTATATACATATTAAACCTTTTCATTGCCATGGTAGTTTCGCCAGGTTTGGTTAAGTGAATTT
This sequence comes from Ascaphus truei, assembly GCA_036426205.1. Classification (NCBI taxonomy): domain Eukaryota; kingdom Metazoa; phylum Chordata; class Amphibia; order Anura; family Ascaphidae; genus Ascaphus; species Ascaphus truei. The sequence continues at coordinate 13,114 of WSYH01007627.1, forward strand.
TAAGGTTTTTATAGAATTTTTATTGATTTGTGTGTAGCTTGGCGATATATCCTAGTAACCCGTACACTGCTTTTTTCCAAACAAGTTACACTTGTATTTGGTGTTTGTCCCAAATGCATATTAGGTTATGTAACTTCAGTAATCTCATTAGGGTAATTTAGCTTGAAGAAATGAATGAATGGGTCAGAAGGCATGTGACGATATGGGCAATGTGGCATTGGAACTGTGATTCTCAGGGCAGGGCTATTGTTCAGCTAAGACTGAGTCATCCATCTCCACAGGAGGTATCCAGCTGAAACGGGTCCCTGAGGTTTTAAGACCCAACTGACTCAGGTCTCCGTGGTTAGTTTGAATTTCCCACAGCCCTGATTGGCCTATGTAGCTCGCTCTGAAATTGGCCCACGTAGCATCCGGGCTGCTTGCATCTTGGAGCCAGGGCGGTCTGGAGTTCTCAATACCCCACAGGAGTGGAAGTTGCGCCCGGTAAGCCATTAGGACCATTAGCCACTTAGGACTACTAGGATTCCCCCTGTATTCCCTGTTCTGTGTGAGTATAGCTCTGTTGGTGATATGGTGTTTCGTATGTTGGCTCCGGCAAAACTAAATATCCATTTTTTATTTCGGTATCCTGTCTGGTGCTTGATCCTGTGAAAAAGTCCTTGTCTCCCGTGACAAGGCATATATTATGGCTTAGTAGGGAAAAGAAAACAAACAGCGCACAACTCTCATAGTATAGTAAGTTCAATTATATTGTATAAAAATAAGGGGGTGAGAAATGCACGTTCATCAATATCAATCAATATAGGCAATACATGTATTAGGGCACATGTACCAACAACGCCTAGCAGATCCACGTAATAGACAGAAGGATTGGAGTAGATTCGAAAACAAAGCCAATGTCTCTGGCCATGTTTATCACCCACCAAGGAGGTATCCGGGGGGAGACTCCGAGTCTAGATTTAGACATGATGTGGGTGCTAATGATTGGGAGCGATATCGGTATTATGGATATCCAAAGAAGAATCCTTATCAACAAACACCATGTGATAAAAATAATCATAAGGCTCAAACATATCAAAAGAAAAATGATGATAAAGAAAGAGGTAGACATGGCGATTCATATGAAAAACATAGAGATACAGTACTTATCAAAAATCTGTTAAAACAAGTTATCCACGAAGACAAATGTCTGATCAGCAATCTCCTCAATGTTCCCTTTTTTTAGAGACCCTGAAGTCAAGATTTGCGATCCCGAAGGATTCAGGGCTAGCAGATCGGGACTTACGAAGAAGCGATACGGATACACCAAAGGGTCAGAAAAGACGTCACACAGCAGAAGAGGGACGAGAGGGGGTAGGACCAATGCCAAAATGTAGAGAATGGAGATTTGAGGGTATCAGATAATGGTCTCTTTAATCTTTCCTCCATAATATTAAATGATAATCAAAAAGCAGTATTAAAAAGAAGTCTTTCATTTGCAAAACATGTGGTCCTTATGGATTCCAATTATTTACGGATCTCCACAAATTCACTAGGAATTTTACTCTAAAAATACATTTTCTAAAAAAGATACCTGTCAAGCAACAGAACAGTTGGCAACCACGGGTGATGAAACATTGACTGACCCTGTGTCTTGCCAACATACAAATTTTAAACCGCAATCTAAATTTTATCTTTCCAATTTAAAAGGGAATTTTATAGATACTTTGGTGACTATGCACTAAGCTCCGATAAGTCGTTTTTAGAACGCAAAGTGCTCTTAGAACGTGATGTTGCGCTGAACACGACGCACTAAGCCACGCAAACAGACACTTTGCGCTCTAAAACTGACTTTTTTCAGGAAATTTTTCTAAGTCCAACTTTGCTCGTTCGTTACCCTGTTTGCGTTAAATTCTGCCCTTAAGCGGGATGCACTAAGCTACGTAACCTTAGCGTACGCGAAAGTTGCGTTCAACAGAACACGTCAGCTCAGGGTAGACGCAAAAAAAATTGGACTTTGAAAAATTTCTTGCTTTACATTTTTGCATGCGCAAAACCCATACAACAGGCCGGCGGGTGTCCCCGGCTGACCCCGCGGGGGTCCCCAAGGGAGGCCGGGGGTCGCGCGGGTGTCCCCGGCTAACCCCGCAGCCGTCCCAGGGTCCCTGCGGGAGTCCCGGGGTACCCGCGGGCCTGCGGTACCAATGTTGTGCCTAGAGAAATACTAAACATTATTTCTAACTAAATACACCCCCCTAACACATACAGTACAATAATGTGCAAAATAACTATTATCCAGATATGGATAATAGATTATTTGCCCATTATTAAACACTGCATTAGCATACCTAAATAAAGTAAATAAAAACAGTAGCCAGCTAATCCAATGAATACAAGCAGTAACAACATCAACAATGAATTAATTAAACCATTAACCCAGTGGTTCCCAAACTTTTTGGGTTCAAGGCTCCCCAAGGCGATCAGGATTTTTACGCGCCGCCCAAAGTAAAAAAAAGGTGTATATACATACCTAACAGTTGCAGTGCGCAGTTGGTGTCTCTCTCAGGCACACACTCTCTCAGACACACACACTCTCTCTCTCTCTGACACTCACACTCTCAGACACTCACACTCTCAGACACACACACACACTCTCAGACACACACACACACACACTCTCAGACACACACACTCTCTCAGACACACACACACACTCTCAGACACACACACACACACTCTCAGACACACACACACACTCTCAGACACACACACACACTCTCAGACACACACACACTCTCAGACACACACACACTCTCAGACACACACACACTCTCAGACACACACACACTCTCAGACACACACACACTCTCAGACACACACACACTCTCAGACACACACACTCTCAGACACACACACTCTCAGACACACACACTCTCAGACACACACACTCTCAGACACACACACACTCTCAGACACACACACACTCTCAGAAACACACACACTCTCACTCTCACTCAGACACACACACTCTCACTCTCAGACACACACACACTCTCTCTCAGACACTCTCTCACTCTCAGACACTCTCTCACTCTCAGACACACTCACTCTCTCAGACACACTCACTCTCTCAGACACTCACACTCTCTCAGACACTCACACTCTCAGACACTCACACACACTCTCAGACACACACACACACACACTCAGACACACACACACTCTCTCTCAGACACTCTCTCACTCTCAGACACTCTCACTCTCTCAGACACACTCACTCTCTCAAACACACTCACTCTCAAACACATTCACTCTCTCAAACACACTCACTCTCTCAGACACACTCTCTCTCAGACACACTCTCTCTCTCAAACACACTCACTCTCAAACACACTCACTCTCTCTAACACACTCACTCTCTCTAACACACTCACTCTCTCAGACACACTCTCTCTCAGACACACTCTCTCTCAGACACACTCTCTCTCAGACACACTCACTCTCTCAGACACACACTCACTCTCTCAGACATACACTCTCTCAGACACACACTCACTCTCTCAGACACACACTCACTCAGACACACACACACTCTCAATCTCTCAGACACAACACGCAATCTCTCAGACACACCCTCTCACTCTCTCAGACGCCACTCTCACTCACTCTCTCACTCTCTCAGACACCTCAGGGAGGGAGGGGGGAGGAAAGGCAGGAGATCCGTGCAGGCAGCTCCCTGCACACAGTCACACACACACACACACACTTTGGAGAGCAGTGGAGAGCAGAGACAGCAACGGATGTGAGTGACTGGGAGGGAGGGGGGAGGAAAGGCAGGAGATCCGTGCAGGCAGCTCCCTGCACACAGTCACATGCACAAAGTCACATACACACACACAGATACACACACAAATAAATACACACACACAGATACACACACAAATAAATACACACAGATACACACACACACACAGACAAATAATACACACACACACAAAATACACACACACCACACAACACATTACACACTACACCACACAAACAGGAGACACACAGATACACACACAGATACACACAGATACACACACACACACAGATAAACACACACACACACACAGATACACACACTTTGGAGAGCAGTGGAGAGCAGAGGCAGCGACAGATGTGAGTGACTGGGGAGGAGGGGGAAGGAGGAAGGGAGAGGAAAAGGCAGGAGTCCGGGCAGGCAGCTCCATGCCACCAGTCACTGGCAAATGTACAAATCATCCCCCATCCTCCCACCACCAACCCGGGGCAGAAGAGGGCGGGGACAACGCGCAGCCACAGGAGCCAGGCGCAGGAAGGCAGGGACACACACACTCACCTGTGTGCTCTGCACAAAGGGGGAAGCCCCCGCCCGGGCTTCCTCTCCACTGCAGCCAATCCCTGCGGACACGGCCGGCATGAAGGAGGGATGGTGGGGAGGATAATCGCGCGCCCCTCTAGGAAGCCACGGCGCACCAGGGGCGCTGCGGCGCACAGATGGGAACCACACTGCATTAACCCAATGAAACCAATTAATTCCTAAACCAACTCAAAAATGAATAGTAAAACAAACCAATCAAACAATGCATACAACATTATGAATGTTAAATATTAAAAGACCAAAGAATAAATTCAAACATCTGAAATAATCATAAAACGCATTAGCTAACATAATACAAACATTAACTACAAATGAACACCAATCGCAAACATTTATTACCATTAAGCAGGGAAAAAAGCTGTGTGTGCTGTGCAAGCGCATAGTAAGTGAAACTTCTTTATTTGTCACAGAAATTGTGTTTGTGATGTTTTAATTAAAAAATTTAAAATACAATTTCATTGACAAAAACGCAAATAAATTTGGACTAATGAACGGGCGTGATGGCAACAATCCCCTGTATTTGCTATTTGCTCTAAGCGTGTGAATCCTCGTGGGTGTTTTGGACTGTTGTGTGGTGTGAATGTGGTGTGTGAGTGCGTGATGTATGGTGTGTGTGGCTTGGACTGTTGTGTGGTGCGTGTGACTGTGTGTGTGCGTTACATGTGACAGGGGTGTGTGTGTGTTGTGTGATGTATGCGCCACCCTCCTGCAACCTAGCTATATGCAATGCACCTGTGCATATGCCCGCAACTCGCATATTGCCCCTAAACCTGCATATGCCCCTGCACTCGCTTATGCCCCTGCACCTCGCATTAGCCCCGCACCTAGCAATCCCCTGCACACTCGCATCACACCAAATGTCACACTCGATATGCCCCTGCACCTCGCATATGCCCTGAGCACCTCGCATATGCTCTGTCATGCACTCTCATCACCCCCCTGCACCGCGCATACCCCCTGCACCTCGCATCACACCCCCCTGCACCCCTAGCAGTAACCCCCCTGCAGGCCCCGCATCACCCCTCACCCCTACCTCAATCAACCTCACTTCACCCCCTGCACCGCATCAACCCCACCTAATAACCCCCCCCTGCACCTACGCATCACCCCCTGCAGCCTCGCCTCCCCACCCCCCCTGCAAACCTCGCCCATACCCCCCTGACTTCACCTTACCCGCATTACCCCCCTGCACCTCACCTCCTCACATCACCCCCCTTCACCTCCTCACATCACCCCCTTCACCTCCTCACATCACCCCCCTTCACCTCCTCACCTCCCCTCACCCCCTGCACCTCCCCTCACCCCCTGCACCTGCGATCATGGCGGCAGAGCAGGCAGGACTGCGCGCATTAGAGTCCTCAGTGTGGTAGGAGGAGGGATGGGCACAGGTTGTGTTGCCCCGCAGTGCCGGGGATAAGGGCAGGGAGGACGGCGAGGAGGCCCATGTGTGACTGTAGCTGCCTCCTCCCACCCCCGGGGAGGAACACCATGATGCCGGTGTGAGGGTGTGGGGGGAGGAATAGAGGGGGTAATTGGGGGGGGGAGAGCGGTGGGGGAAGGTTGTACCTCTGGGTCTCACCCACCAACTATCTCCGACCTCCTTATGGAGGGGTCAACGGTGAGGAGGAGGAGTCATGTTGCGATAGCTGCTGGGTGTCTGGTGGAGCTTTAGAGGTCAGAGGGAGGTCCCATTCGGGTTAGGAAAGGGGAGGGGGGGCTGTCCGGTCTGGCGTTCTCTGCTGTCCCAGCGCACCGCACCTGCCTGTCATGTCTGTGCAGGTGCCTGCTGGTCGTGTTTATGGTGGAGCGGGTTGCAGTGACGGCATGGCATGTTGGTGGGGGGGGGGAGGAACAGTGGCCGCTGCCCGCCGATTATGCGCAGTGTGGACCTCTGTTTAGCCGGCACATCACAACTGCCGCATGCAGCGGGCCGCTGGCAGCAGACGGAGAACGGCAGCACGTTAGAGCGGGCACAGGTGGATACGCCCTCCGCCGCATAGTCCAGCAGCTGTGTGGGGGGGAGAGTGGAGAGTGGCCGTTACGGAATGCAGACCTGGCAGCTATCGCCGCCACCGCCATGTGACAGAGGGAGTGACGTCACACTTCCGTTTCATATTTCATCTCCATCTATCCAGTTTTGCTCCATCAGAACTAGGTGCCACTAAAGAAGTTTCACTTCAAAACAAACAATCCACATCCACATAAGAAACTGAAATTTAAAAAACCAACAGCAATACCAATCCACAAATGCAGCACCCCAAATATTGTCATAATAATGTATTATGCTGATACCCTAAGTGGTACAGATTAATATATTATCAGTCAATGTGCCTCCCCCAAAAAATCAAAAAACACATCCAATGAAGAAACCTGTAAAAAGAGACATTTACAAACATTCAATATACTGCACCGACACAATTTATTCGAGCAAAATACCCAGTATGTACCTGCAGATACCTGGAATGCGCCGCTCTCCTCACCTCTGACAAGCCCTGTTGCGTTTTGCCTTCCCAGCCTGGGTCATGCCTGGTGACAGGCGGCTGAATCTGTTAAATGATAATGATTAGGATTTAATAGGCTGAAATGCTTTCGCGTGTCTACCAGATGCATAAATTCATGAATTGTAATGCAGTATATATATATATATATACTGTGCAGTATTGCAGCCAGCGGGAATAAAATGCTTCAATCCCTCTGCTGGAAAATACCTCAATGCACTCGGGCAGAACACAGGTCACAAACCTCAATACACACGGGTATACCCGAATTCGTGGGACTAGCCGGGCTCGAATAAAGTGTTCGCCAGTGTATTACTTACCATTAGAAGCGTGGCCCTCCGACCCGGGGTAACAGGAAGCTACTACCTGAAGGCCTCCAACAGCATCCATGCCATCCCCAATGAAGATCCAGATAGTTCCCAAATCTTCTTTTTCTTTCTTTAATCACCTCGTCTATCTTCATCTGTCACCATTTCTTTTACTTCTTATCTTCTATCTTCATCTTCAATCCAAAAAACCCCATGGTAAATCCCAACCGATTGTCTCGTCGTCTTCTTGGGCTCAAATGAGCGTGTCACGGCCTTAAATAGGGCTTGTGACGTCACATTTAGCCTCAAAATTGGTTAACAGCCACCTGATTGGCTTTGTTCAAACCGTGTTCCGACTTTAATTCTTTTTTTCCTTGACGTCACTTAAAGGGATGATGCCAGCCAATCAATGGCTTGCTGTCATTTGCCTTTAAGATGACGTGACTACAATCAATATGGCCGGCGCACATGGTATTTCAGCCATCAGAGTGTGGAATTGGTTCCCACGATCTGATTGGCTGAAAATACCATGTGACGCGGCTTTGTCACGTCATCTTAAGGCAAATGAAGCCAGCTTCTGATGGCTGGCATCATTCCCTTTAAGTAGTCATGTAAAAAAAAAATTAAAAAGTCGAACATGGTTTGAACAGCCAATCAGGTGGCTGCTAACCATTTTGAGGCTAAATGTGACGTCACAAGCCCATTTAAGGCTTGACGCCTCATTTGAGCCCAAGAAAGACGACGAAAACACATCGGTTGGGATGTACCATGGGGTTTTTTGGATTGACAGATGAAGATAGAAGATAAAGAAGATCAAGAAATTGGACAGATGAAGATAGAAGAAGGTGATGAAAGAAAAAAGACAGATTTGGGTACTGATCCGGATCTTCATGCGGATGGCATTGGATTGCTGTTAGAGGCCTTCAGGTACGTGAGCTTCCTGTTACCCCGGGAGTGGGAGGGCCACCGCTTCTAATGTTAAGTAATATATTGAATGTTTGTAAATGTCTCTTTTTTACAGTTTTCTTCATGATGTGTTTTTTGATTTTTTTGGGGGAGGCCACTGACTGATAATATATTAATCTGTACCACTTTAGGGTACAGATGAATCATTATTATCGACAATATTGGGGGGGCATTTGTGGCTTGTATTGCTGTGTGGTTTTTTAATTCAGTTTCTTATGTGGATGTGATTATTGTTTTTTTCCTGTTTAATGGTAATAAAATTTTGCGATTGGTGTTCGTTTGTAGTTAATGTTGTATTATGTTAGCTAATGCGTTTTATGATTATTTCAGATATTGTTTGAATTATTTCTTTGTCTTTTAATGTTTACATTCATTAATGTTGTAGTAATTCTTGTTTGATTGGCTAGTGTAACTATTCATTTTAGTTGGTTTAGGAGATTAATTGGTTTCATTGGTTAATGGTTTAATTAATTCATTGTTGATGTTGTTACTGCTGTATCATTGGATTAGCTGGCTACTGTTTTTATTTACTCTTATTTAGGTATGCTAATTGCATTGTTTAATAATGGGGCAAATAATCTATTTCCATATCTGGATAATAGTAATTTTGCACATTATTGTACTTATGTGTTAGGGCGAGAGGGGGGGGGGGGGGTCGGTATGTGTTTGTGTTAAATCCTTTTTTAATATACATGGTGTTTCATAGTGTAATGTGCAAGGGGTCTCCGGAGTTGAACGCATTGGTTTCAGGTCCGAGGACCCCCTACTTCAGGAGGTACAGCCCGTTATGGGGTCTGGTACCCCTGCACTTTCAAGCATCTGCGTCACGTGACCGGGACATTGAAATTTCTGCAGGGGATACCGCGACCCCAATAACAGGGCCTGGATCTCCTGAAGTAGGGGGTCCCGGACCTGAAACCAATGCGGTTCAGCTCCGGAGACCCCCTGCTCATTTACACTATTATTCAAATGTATTTATTTAGTGTACGATCGCCTGTAACAGCCTTGCATGGAGATGGCAAATCTCCATGTCAAATGTTACATGCGCTTTTTTTTCTATCAGCTAGCGTACGTGAAGTTTAAGAGCTAGCAGGGGGGAAAAAAAGCAACACGTACGCTGTGGGTTGTTTTGAGCACGTACGTTTAGAAAATGGGCTCAAGGCCTAAGTGAATCGCGTCTCCAGCCTCACTTTTTAACGGACGTGCTTTTTTTGAACATCCGACGCAAAAGCATTGAGCTAGTGCATAGCCCCTTATGTTTGTAAATAATGATTTAATAAGATGGTAAAAAATCATAAATCGTATAATAATTAAAAGATAACCTAAATAGGGATGAGAATAAGGCCCTTAAAGATGTACAAAAGGATAAGTCAATACTAATAAGACAAGCGACAAAGTGGGGGGAGTTCTTTTAATATGATGATTATGCAATAGAGGATAATAGGATCTTAGGAGATAGTTATTCTATAATAAAACTTAAAACAGACTCTACTGTTGGTTTTGTCGGGAATTTAAAACACTCCTGATGATGCACTATTAAACAATATAGTTACTAAAATAGAATACCCTTTTATTTTCAGATTATCCACGGATTCCTATTTTTATTATCTCCCTAAAATTCATAAGCCCTTACCCCCCCCGCCAGAAAGGACCTATTGTGTCGGAATTAATTAATAACATCTAACCTTCACAATACGTTGAATTTTTTCTTGCAAAAATATGTTTGTTTATTACTTCGTATATTGAGGACACGACCAGCGGTGCTTCATATCTTTAAAGACTTTGAATGAAGGCTAAGTATCGGTGGTGGGTGACATTTGACGTACAGTCCCTTATACAATATACCACACAGGATTGATGCCATTGCACAATTTTTGGTTAATGATTCTAATATCTGCATAAATTAAATGGTTATTTTATACTAGAGTCTATATATTTATTCTTTCACACAATAGTTTCTTTTTCTTATTACATTTATATTCAAGTCTGGGCGCAACAACCAATGGGTAACCGCTTTCCTCCCATCTATGCACCCTCTATGGGAGCAAAGCGTGATTGGAATAACAACCCATTTGCTAGTAGAGTTACATTGTGAGGATTAGGAGTGATCACAGGCCACACTAATTGTGTAAAGTGATAAATTATAATAATAAAGTAATTGTCAAATGTGGGTGTGCAAACTGTGAACTGATAAGTGAATCAGGCAAAAAGAGGGGGAAGGGGAACACCCAAAATGATGTGTCCCCTAAAGAATCACTAACGCAACCTACATAATGTAAAATCTAACTTTTAATAAATTTACTTAAAACATATATTACCAAACGTGTGTACTATGAGTTTTAAAAATGAAATTATGGACAATATCGTGCAACCCTGTCAATAAATGTATGATTGTACAAACCCCGATGCAATATTCCTTGGGTTTGACAGGACAGTGGATGCTGTAAGTCGGCGGGTATTAACCCCTCTGGAGTTAGTATCAGACTGTAGGTAAACCCGATCTACTCAGTGAGCCTTTAACTGGTCAAAGATCCGGCAATCCTGCAATGATATATATAGCAGCAAACACCTATAGTTGTATTAAATACATATGCTGAAAGGTGACGCTGACAGGCACAATCAATCGAGAATAACCCTCAGTATAGTTAAGCTAGGACTCACAGATACCATTGATATAGAGTTACCCAGCAGGGAGGCTCTAATGTGGCATATATCATGTATTGTATGTACCGCAGTTGTGGTCAGTCTCCTACTTGGAGCTTGGTTTAATGTAGTGCTCTTAGTCTCCTGGCTCTATTTATGCAGACGCTTAGCTGGATATATACAACATGGCAGTGAGTCTGCCTCCCTGCTACATACAATACATATAATGCACAATTGAGCCACCCTGCTGGTAACTCTATTCAATGTACTGTGATTCCTAGCTTAACTATACTGAGGGTTATTCTCGTATTGATTGTGCCTGTATCATCACGTCACCCTTTCAAGCATATGTATTTAATACAACTATAGGTGTTGCCTGCTATATATATCATTGCAGGATTGTGGATCTTTGACCAGTTAAAGGCTCACTGAGTAGGACACGGTTACCTACAGTCTGCATACTAACTCCAGAGGGGTAATAAATACCCCCGTTACAGCAATCCGCGTCCTGTCAACCCAAGGAATATTGCATCTGGGTTTGTACAATCATACATTTATGACAGGGTTGCACTATATTGTCCATTTAATTCATTTTTTAAAACTCGTAGTAAACACGTTGTGGTAATATATTGTTTTAAGTAATTTATTAAAAGTTAGATTTTATTATGTAGGTGTGCAGTTAGTGAATTCTTAGGGACACATTCATTTTGTGTTCCCCTTCCCCTCTTTTTGCCTGGATTACATTGTGTGCAGATTTATAGATGACATCTTGGGTGTTTTGGGAGGGTGATTAATACTCCCTTTAATGATAACTATTTATCTAAACCACACTGATTTCAATCTAAATTTTACATCAAGTTGGTGATTAAAGCATCACTTTTTGGATTTACAATTGAAGCTGCAGTTGGTAATAAGGTAAAAACCAGAATGTTCGTTAAAATAGGTTGACACGATACCTACTTTGGCACGCACAGCCTACAAAGTCTTGGATTGAGAATACCGATCGGACAATTTATGCGTTTTAAAACGTTAATTGTAGTGAAGTAAAAGTTTGAACAACAAGCTGAAATGCTGTTTGAAAGTTCATCCAAAGGGCTATAAAAGTGACAATCTTTTAAAGCACTAACTAAAGTTATAAGATGTATAGAAATTCAATTCTGGATTGCAAGAAAAAGAATTACACAGATTAATGTATCTAATCAAAATGAAATAATTTCAGTACCGTTCGTTACTAATTACAAACACAGTCAATCATGAGATGAAGAATACAATTAACAGAAATTGGAGGATTTTATCCAACATTCAATATTTGGTCGTATTTAGAGAAAAAAAAAACAAGATTATCTTAGAAAGCCAACATTTAAAAAAAATTGTTTAGCTTCAGCGACATTGGTGTTTGTAAAGAATACATAACAAAAAAAACAGTTGGCTATCACAAAACCAAAAAACGTATTTTTGCTGTGGAAAATGTAAAGCTTGCAAATTATCAAGCAAAGAAAGGAAGAGTTTAGACATTTGATAACAAAAGAAACATTTAATAAGAAGATTGCATTTTTCTGTAACACTACATTGTGGTTTATCTTTAGAATGCCCATGTGGCCAAACAATATATAGGTGGACAAACGTCAACTTAAAGGAAGAATTTTGGTAGCGCGCTAGAAATATTAGAATTGGTCTTGGAGAAGCATAGCGTGTGCACGTCACTTTAAAACCCACCTATAATAGCGATCCACGAAATTAAGTTACAAAGGTATACAAGTTGTAACATCCTAATCGAAGAGGAGGCGACAAAGTAAAAGCACTCGAGACAAGAACGTTTTGGAAATTTTTAATATACAATACATTAGCACCTGAAGGTCTTGACGATGAAATGACATTTGGTCTCTGCATTGTTAAATTAAGGTTTTGTACTTTTGATAGATTTTTATTTATCAATCATTCTAAAGAATGTTATTACATGCGGTAAAAAAATATAATTATATTTCATATTATTTTATGAATTAGCCTTGACAGATATCTATTTGTGGATAGTATTCCTCTGATTTGTGCAATCCTATTTTTTAACTAACTATACAATTAGATTTATTTATCCTTATAGTATGTTAATAGTTATGTGCATAATTAAATGCACTATTTTTTCCTTCATGATTTCATCATTTATATGATTCCATATGTCTTCATGTGTACTTTGTCATTTATATTAACATTAATGCAGTTGATTTTTTTCATTTCAGTGTCTAGTCCTATTATGGTTTTAAATTGTTCTAGTTTTAATATGATGGTAATTCATTATTACATAGTATTTTAGCTATGTTTATTATTATGTGTTTCAGTGATTTTTTTATGCACCTTGGGGAGGGTACTTCTGATATGGCCTGACCACCCCCCTGTATTAGCCAGTCACGAACACCATAAATATTTATATATATATTATAAAAGGAGGATGCGAAGGAAGCTGAATCCTTCTTACCAGGATAAGAGGCCTTATTTCTGAACTCAAACTTCCCACCATGGATATGATGTCCTGCAGGAACGACTGGATAAGGAGCGGAAAGCTTACGCTGAGGTACAGAGGTGTATACTCCCAGCTATACCGAGTACGAGGCTTTTTGAAGAAAAAACAGAGCATCTTACGGAGTGATTGGAGGAGGTGACGGCTAGTCTGGAAGAGGCCAACACTCAATTGCTACCATGGAAAAAGCAGAACAAGTCTGACAAACTGATTGCTAACCTAAAAGAAATATAGATGAGGCTCTACAAGAGGTTCACACTCTCAGTACTGAGGTGGAAACACTCATACCAGGATGCATGGTCTAAACACAGAGCTGGTTTGTTGAAGGAAACCCATGCGTATGCCTTGACTGATTTAGAGACTGTAAAGAGAGAGGAATGCAAGTCTGAAAGAGGAAAATTCAGATTTGTCTGACCAGGCCAGTGAAGGAAAGGAAAAGGGAGACCAAAAAGCGCACCAGCACAACGGAGCAGAAGAAGAAAAAGAAACGCTGCGACGTTCGAAATGCATTGGATGGGTCTTTTGCCACATTAAAGTGCCCTTTTAATCATTTTTTTTGTCCTGGTTTCTTCCTGCCTCCCGTTTGTGCTGTGCGCTTTTTGGTCTCCCTTTTCCATGATTGCATTGAGTAGCTGCACAGCCTGCCTGCCTGCCCTACCAGGATGTGAGTATTTTGCATATTTTCAGGGGAACTGCCAATGAGATGATGGGGAGTGGTTTGCACCACACACCACTGTCTTCAGAGGATAGTCACCATTTATGACACAATAGGTACTATATCAATTGTGTAGTACCCCTCTGGTAACAGTGGTCTGGCTTATTATAATTTTGAGATTAACCTGCATTTGATGAGCGCTTCAGCTATTTTCCATATCCACAGTGAAGGAAAGGAGAAAGTTCACCAAAGTAGAAAAAAATAAAGAACAATTTAGAAGTCAATGCTGCACTGCAGAGCCCGCGCAAAAAGCTCTTGCGCATCTACAGGAGGCCAAGGAGAGGCAGTGGGTCCTGCAAGAAGAAAGTATCCCCGGCTGCTAACAAAGTAAAAGTTCTGCTGGAGTGTCTGAGTACCCAGGTGTCCCCCCAGAACAGAATGAGCAGCTGAAGGTCACAAGAGCTCGCTGGAGGCGGAGTTAGAGACCAGTGACTCTTATGAGAAGGAGCACGAGAAGGTCCAGAAACTAGAGCAAGATATGGAGAAGCGCAGAGGCTGCTCCATCCCCAAAATCAGTACACTCAGGAGAACTAGGCTTCCATATAGAAGCAGCAGCAGCGATCCTAGCGACAAAAAACTGCAAAGCTCCAAAATATGAGGAAGCTCTGTGCAAACTCGAGCAAGTCACCGGGAAATGTGGGGAGCCCTGAGGAGGGGACTTGCAGGATCAAATGGAAGAGATGCAGCAATGCAGATTGCTGAACACAAAATCATCACTCGCGAGAGGGAGAGGTGTCCGCCGTCGGTGTGCCTGACTATGGCGCTATAGAAAACGAGATGGCCGATAACCGATACTAATGATCACACGGCCAATGAAGAGCCTGGCTGCATCTGTACAACTGGAAAGTCCGGGAGGAGCACCGGTAGTCTGACAGGTCATAATCGAGAAAGGGAAATAGAGTTAAAAACCTTGCTCCGCAATCAGCTGACAGATGTGGTAATCGCAACTCAAACTCCAAAGAAGCGCTGAACTACAAGCAGCTGCACTGAGCGGCAAAAGAGAACTATCAAACCAAGCACAGAAAGCCCAATGCCTCAATCCATATGACAAAAATAACTAAAATATCTATATTCTTTTGTTTTTACCCATTTGGCCAAAGCATTGTAAGCCTGTGACGCCCGAAGGCAGAACCAGTTTCAACGGGTCCTGACCTAACAGATAAAATCTAAGACCTTCTATTAGATTAAAATTCTCATTTACCTCTATTAGGAGGGAGAAAGAGCAACATTGGATCTATCTCCAGTTAGATGTAAATACCTGAGCTGAGTTGGGGCGGGTGCGTAAAACCCTGGGAAGGAGAGCCCTGAACCTCCAAAGCTGAGAGTCTGGAAAATAAAGGTTAACAAACACACACAGAAACCCCGCAAGCTCATTTGGGGAACCCCTGAGAGCCCCCAAAAATATATATGTATATAAGGTGTCAAAAGTAGAGCTACTGAGCGTGGGCAACATGTATACAACAACAACAGCAGAAGCACCCCCAATCCTACATCCAATATGAGTGGACGCGTCACATCGGGTGCTCCTGTGAGGTTCGGCCGGCAATATCACATTAATGCATTTCTCTCCTGTACTACAGTATTATGCCTATCAGTTTGTAAACTTAAGCATTATTATCTCATAATGCTTTTTTTTTTTTTTAAACATATACAATTATAGTTGTTTCTTTTCTTTCTGTTCAATTTTGTCCAATCAGAATCGAGGATAATAAATGGGATATATATCTGGGATGCCGATTTTAAAAGCCACAGCCCATTTCACTGCCTGTTAGAGCAATCTAGTGTGGGTTTGGATTTCCTTCTCTTTTTCATCTATTTTATTCTTTGTGTTTCTTCTTCCTCTGTCTGCTGAGGAAATTTGTGTGGAGAATTTCCAAAAGCTACTAGATTGACACATTAAAAAGTCATCCCTGTTGTTCATAACATAATGATACAAATATTTAATATAAGCGCCCTTATATTTGACATTGAACAAAATAATCTTCATGAGACAGATAAATATTTACAAAACCTAGGCTATACAAAGAAGCAGAATTTACATAAAGGAAGAAACTTTTTAAAGACTTTAGCTAGAGATAATTATAGTTGTCTTGATAAAGAGCTTACAAGGGAAGGCGTCTTTGGTTATCCTCATGCATCTGATTATGATTGACATGTTGTACAAGAACGAATACAAGTCTACACATCAACTAATGAACCTACAAGGATATTCTAAATAATACCTACTTGTTATTAAAAGCTGTTAGATAATTATTGGTTCACAAAACAAAGTGCCGGGGATCTTACAGCTAGATGGCAGCCTCTGTCACCGTCCTTAAAATCCCAACAGCATTATTTATTCCATTGAGGAACTGATGGTGTTGAGAGATTCTATCCATATATTTTATATCGTTAACAGTCGTTCTTGAAAGATACGGCACACACTTGGAAAAGTTAAGGACATAGATACCTTAACCTACTAATCAATTACTTACGTTAGATTAAGGTTGTCAATCAACAAAATTGGATGCTCATGCCTCTTATCATAATTGCGCCAGTCTGTCTAATATTTTTCTGTGAATTATTGAAAAATGGTTACCAATCATTTTTTTAGGGTGATGCAATTTAAATAATAGCTGCTGGAGCAGTCAAGCCCCTAACTTGGCAACTTCGTACTTGGATTTCTTTTTTAAATCAATATATTTGACTTTATAAACCCTTTTTCTTGTCCATCGTTTTGTGGGCTTAGAAATATCCATGATGTTTTGTTCTTCTGGTAAATGAAGTTGTTAAACACACAGTCTAAGGCTGCAGCCCAGCTCATCACTGTGACACGCCGCCGCGGGGGGTGGGGGGTGGGGCGGCGCGTGCACCACGCGCTAACCGCGATCTGCCGGTCCTCCAGGGACGAATTGCGACGGGAGGGGGCGTTGCGTGGTGAGTGTGTGATAGTTGGCGGGGCGTGGCCATGACCTCACGCGCTGGTTCACCACATTATTAGACTGAAGCCGCCGGAGCTGGGCTGTCGCACACGCCTCTGTCGCAATTCCCCTAACAAAATAAAATTGCATGTTTTTGAGAATAACTTGCAGTACAGCGCGGTCTTGCCTAAATGCGCGCGACGCTTGTTACTTGACCCGGATAGATTGGGGAGCTCTTCGTGCTTGTTGCGCACAGGGCAGAACGCACTGGACACAGCAGCCTAGAATCCAGATATCCATGAGATCTTTGGTGGACTCAGTTTACTTTACATTATGATACGTCCAAACCCCGTTCTTAGATCTACCAGTCATTATATACGACAATTTATAGGAAACCTTCCAATGAATTCACTGCTGCAACTATCAGCACATACACCCACATTTAAATGGCAAACATACCCAAAGGTCAGTTCTGTAGATGTGAGAAATTGCATACTGACTCGAAGAAATATCGAGGCAGGGCGAGTGACTTTAATTGTTAAGAGATTATCGAAAGAGGCTATGCAACCCCAGTATGCCCGCATGACCTCATGCCAGTCCCCTTCTATATATAACACGCACCCACTGCAGTGAGGGCGTGCCCGAGTGTGGAATGCGTTCCGGGCCTGGTGAGAAGGGTAACGTATACGTGCACGTCCAGGATGCCAGTTTTGGATAGTAGTGCCGTGTGCCAAAGTTCAGGGGTTATAGAGAGCTAGCGTGGTGATGTCTCGTAAACCATTGTTCAAGGATGATGACGGCAGCGAGTAGTATCCGATCATGGGTTCAAGGGCAGGAGAAAGCCAGGGTAATCCAATTCAACAGCGTTCCAGCCAGGGAGATCAAAGGTAAGCAGGACAGGATCCAGCACTGAAAGCAGACCAGGAGAGCCCGAGCATAGAGACTGCACACCACAGGGCGTCCCCAGAAGCTACGCGAGCAATGCAGCTAGAGGCAACAGGGTTATAAGGAGGGGAGACCAATAGTGAGGAAGGAGGAGAGAGGGAGCGTGAGTGAGAAGGTTGCAGTGGATAGTAGCGAAGAGAAGCGGAGGAGAACAGGTTGAATCACCCGAAAGGGCTTTGTACGCTAATGGGAGGCGCAGCCAGGGCTCTGGGAAGGGCCTTACCTGGATACTGTGTGCAGCGGCCTTCTGTAAGGGTGGGATGCGCACGCACAGTGTGTGCCAGGGAGCGCGAGGAGCGTCGCGCCGTGGGGACGCTCCTGCCAAGGGAAGCGAGAGCAGGAGAAGCGACCAAAAACAACGGAAAAAACGAAAAAAAAAAAAAAATAGTAATGTGTCAGTGGGGTTGGAAATAGTAGGGACGCTGCGATCTGTGTATTGCCGGCGGATTCGGGTATCGGGTGCGCCGTGAGAGGTGGCGACCTCGGCGGGAAACGCACGTGACAGTCTGACGTCGCTGTCAGGGCATCTCGCAGCAGGAACAGGCGGGGAGAAGAAGTGGACAGATGGACCGAGGAGATGAGGATAGTCAGAGGGCAGAGCAGGAGCAGGAGCATTGGGAAGTCACGTAATCCCCCTGAAACCGTCACAACTATTCACAAGACTCAATGGGAGGTAGGAGAGAGGTTGAAAGAAATATCTTCCAGACCTACAATAAAAGGTAGCTCAACCAATATTGT
This sequence comes from Ascaphus truei, assembly GCA_036426205.1. Lineage (NCBI taxonomy): Eukaryota > Metazoa > Chordata > Amphibia > Anura > Ascaphidae > Ascaphus > Ascaphus truei. The sequence continues at coordinate 31,723 of WSYH01007627.1, forward strand.
AATTTTGTGTGTTACTTATACTAAAGATTTGGAACTCAATTACTTCTATTAAAAAAAAATGTCCTGTCATGTAATTTTTTTTTTATATGGTGAAATGCAATGATTCTTACGTGAACCACAGTAACTATTGGCAATTAGAATAGTTCATAAATCATAGGGATTGACGAACACAGAAAACAATAAACCCTAAAGTCCCGTCCATGATTAGGCTTGGCCCGTCGGCGCGCGATGCCAAAAAAGGCTGTGTGCCTGTGAGTGTATAAGCGCGTTGCAGCACGACCAGAGCAACGCGATTGCCTGAGCGACACTTTTGATTTTTGTCGCGTTCGGCGGGGTCTACGAGCTCTCGTTCAGCCATATGAGGAGACACCACTCGAATGTCACTGGAACGTCCTCAGCACAACGCATCCTCATCGCGTCTCCCCTCCAGGTCACAAATCGTTTCTGGGCATGCGCCGGTGCCAACAGGCCCTCGCCCTAGACCTGTGATTTCAATCAGGCTAGGACAGACACAGTTCTCCTTGTTTACGAAATTTTGTACATTAAACATAAATTGTACCGAATGGTCTTGTGGTAACTTAATGCAAGCGTTTATAAAGCATAAACATGTAGGACCTGCTAGAAACTTAGGCATCTTCAAGCTCAGCAATGTGCTAATCGGGAGTGGCCTGGAGGA
>WSYH01007628.1:0-32395 GCA_036426205.1 Ascaphus truei
GGCGCATTCCAGGTATCTGCCAGGTACATACCGGGTATTTGCTCGAATAAAGTGTGTCGGTGCAGTATTACACAGTATACTGTACGGCCGGAAAAAATCAGCATACAGTACAATATTATCCATCGAAATCCCCCCATTAGCCGTTTTCTTTTCTGAGGAAAAAAAAAGAAAAATTTTAATGTACAGTAATGGTCAGCCCCCTAAAGAAGTACCCAGCCAGCCCCACCAAAATAATACGGCAACAAGACAGTACTCACCATTGAATTTCCCATTCAGCTTGCGCCGGCGCCGGTTCACTGCCAGTCCAGCTTTCTTCATCATCCACGTCGATAGTTGGCAGCGGGACTAGTCCACCTGTAGTCAGCAGGTGAGGCTGGAAATCGCTTAGGTACATGCAAGCTTCGTCAAAACTGCACGCCAAATCCAGCTCAGCCTCAGGCTCAGGCTCAGGGTTGTCACTGACAGTGGGACCGTCATTGGAAGCCGGTGCTGGTGCTGGTGCTGGTGCATTGCTTGGCAGCGACTGTCGCTTCTTAGTTGGTTTTAACACGACCATTTGCCTTTTGCCGCCTCCATGATCATAGATACGGGAAAAACCCGGTGATACACACCAATACCCTCCGACAAATTGGGGCTCAATACGGTGAAAACAGGGGTCACTACATAACCTTTTCCTTATTGCACGCTTCCACGTATGAGGAGTTGGCGAAAATTTGTAAAAGTCATATTTTTCGATATAATACTGATAAATTTGAGCAACTGTTGCCATTTTATACTCTGTTGCATTAATCGCGGCCCATATCAAATACGCGTAACTTCTGTCAGGTTTTTGGTAAGCAGGCTGCACTTGAACACTCATGGTGGGCGGGTCTCTGGAGAATACTGTAACTGAAACTGGTCTTTGTCTTTCTTTAATATGAAAAGCCTAAATTGATACATTTTGGCAACTCTTCCTTCAGTCTCAAGGCCAAGGCCAAGTTACAATAGCACACTGTGGTACAGTATCTTTTTTAAACGAAACACCTGCAAGCCGACACATTAATGATTCGGCGCATTACAAGTCATGAATTTATACCATCTGGCGGACACGCGAGGCATTGCAGCCTAGTAAATCCTGAACCATTATTAATTAACACATCAACCGCGCGTCAGCCGGGCATGCGCCTGGCTGGGAAGGCAAAAGTAGCCCGGCATGCTCCAGGTGAACAGAGTGGCATTCCAGGAACATGCCAGGTACATGCCAGCGATTACTAAGAATACAAGCTGCCGCAGCAGTACAAGATATTGCGTGCACAGTTAAAGAAAATATATATTATGAGCGTATGAAACAGTTACAGACCAGATTAAAGTGTGAGACAGCCTTAGATTTGAAAGAACTTAAGCTTGTGGTGGATATGAGAGTCTCTGGTAGGTTGTTCCAGTTTTGGGGTGCACGGAAGGAGAAGGAGGAACGTCCGGATACTTTGTTGAGCCTTGGGACCATGAATAGTCTTTTGGAGTCTGATCTCAGGTGATAGGTGCTGCATGTGGTAGGGGTGAGGAGCTTGTTCAGGTAGCTGGGTAGCTTGCCCAGAAAGTATTTGAGGGTGAGACAGGAAAGGTGAACTTTGCGCCTAGACTCTAGTGATGACCAATCTAGTTCTTTGAGCATTTCGCAGTGATGTGTGTTGTAGTTGCATTGGAGAACAAAATGACAAATTGAATTGTAGAGGGTGTCAAGTTTGCTAAGGTGGGTTTGAGGAGCCGAGCCATATACTATGTCTCCATAGTCAATAATTGGCATTAGCATCTGCTGTGCAATACGCTTTCTGACCAAGAGACTTAGGTAGGATTTGTTCCTGTAAAGTACCCCTAGTTTGGCATAGGTCTTGGTTGTCAGGGTATCAATGTGCATCCCAAATGTTAAGTGGGAGTCAAACCATAAGCCCAGGTATTTAAAACTAGTGACAGGTGTTAGGGTGGTGTTAGCGTTGGTTCTAATCAGGAGCTCAGTCACTGGAAGCTTTACAAATTTAGTCTTGGTCCCAAATACCATTATTACAGTCTTGTCAGTGTTTAAAAACAGTTTGTGGAGGCGCATGCGCGACGGCAAGGAGCATGGCTGCTTAGGATAAGTGCTCCGTGCCTCGCTAGAAGATATTGATAGATGAAACCTACTGAAACCCATTAAAATCGCCCATACAACACTCCAGTGGACACATAAAGCCCCACTGTACCCCGCAATGTCTCGGAAAACCCCCAAAATAAGCAAAAAAAAGGTGCTACCAGAATACTTTGGCCGCGCGGGACCCGGCGGTGCAGGAGGAGAAATGGCTCCACATTCAAACGCCGGCTCGGAAACGGAGCCAGACGGAGAAGGAGAGGATAATCCTGCATCGAGGCCGGTGAGACAATGCGACCTGGACAAATTATATGATAACCTTAAAGCACTGCTACAAGCTGATCTTAAGGACATTAAGAGAGAGGTTACCGGGCTGGGGGAGAGGACGAATGTCCTAGAAACGAAAATGGACCAGTCAATTAGATCCATAAAGAGACAGGACCGCAAATACATCAATCTCCAGGAGCAAATAAATGAGCTGCGGGACCGCCAGGAGGATGCAGAAAACAGGGACAGACGGAATAACCTTCGGGTGAGGGGGGTCCCTGAAACAATCCTGGAGTGTGAGGAATTCATCTTGAAATGGTTGGAGTCTCTGATGCCTGACACCCCTAAAGAATTATTAGCCCTCGACAGGTGCCACAGAGCCCTGAGATCCAAGCCTCTAATGCATGTGCAGCCAAGAGACATTGTGCTCAGAATGCATTATTACCGCTCAAAAGAAGCGGTGCTGCACAAAACAAGACCCCTGCCGAGCGTGGAATATGATGGCGTGCGTATGTCTGTCTACCAGGATCTATCCCCAGAGACACTTGCCCGCCGTAGAGCCCTGTTACCGTTCACAAAGACCTTGAGGGATAGGGGGGTGAGATACAGGTGGATCTTCCCCTTTGGCCTCCAAGTAATAAGAGGCGGCAAGACAAGCACCCTGCGAGGACCGGACGAGGGGCCAGCCTTCCTCCACAAGCTAGGCCTAGGAGAGGCCCCGGCAGCGGACGCCCCCAACAATGCCCTTCCAGAACCGATATGGGACCAACAAGCTAGATCCCCAAGAGAGCAGAGGGGTGCAGCATCAACATAAAGGTCCCAGAGGAGTAATAAAAAGAATCAGTTTAATGTTCAAAGTTGGTGAACTTCCATCACCTAAGATGTTTGAGTTACGGGCTACATGGCTTACGTTGATTACACCACCCCAGAAAAAAGGGGAAAAAGTAACGCACCCCTGAGGGAAAGAACGGGGATCCCCAACACTCCAACAACGGAGGTCCGGTGTCCAGGCAACCTGCAACGAACTAGAACTCCTGTAGAAAAAAAATGCGGCCTACCTGGCAGATAATGGAGGCCCCAGACACAAGATGGCGAAGCAGACCCAGTAGGCGGGAATCCATCCTGGAACGCAGGAGCCGGAAGAGAGTGGTGAGCGGGAAACAGGAGCAGAGGCGCGCACCTTCGCACTGATCGAAGACGACTTCCAAAATGGCCGCCCCCCGGATACGCGTCACAGAGGGGGACCGGAAGGAGAGACGCCATCTTGGAGGTGGCGTGAGACGGGCCCTCACTCGCGCAGCCGGATGACGCTACCACCAAAGACTGAGGACTGCAGAAAGACCCCAAAGCTGGCCAGAAGCTACCGATCGACTCGCGCAGGCCTAAAGTGGCCACCTCACCGGCCCGCCGCAGGCAATTTGAAATTTGAAGCGAAACTACGCTGATAGACGGCGGGGGAAAGGAAAAAGCGGTAGGATAGCGCCGCAGCGGCGACCCTAGAGAGCGAGCAAGGGCAGGGTAAGTAGTAAAGAGGGAGCTAAGACAGAGGGGGAAAGCAAGAGAAGGCAAGGAAATAAGACGATAAGGAGACATCTTAGGAGATAGGTACATAAGAAGTAGTAGGGAAGTAGGCTTGAATTAACAAAAGGGAGCATGGAGGAAGAAAAGAGAAAAGAAGGGGGAGAGAGAAATGAAGGAAGAGGAGTATGAGGGGAAGCCAGCAAGTAAGAGAAATGAGAAGATGAGCAAGGCGGAAACCAGAAAGATATAGAAAGATGCAAGAGGGACAGGAGGAGTGGTGACTGGAAATAGAGGTTAGGGGGACGTGAACTAAGATGAGAGGAGCGAGGTAGCAAATGAAGTAGGGTCGGATCAGAAGGTTGAGGAAGACAGGGGGAGGGAGAGGAACAAGAAAGCGAGTAGTAAGAAGATATACGGTTTAGATTGACAGCAGGGGCCAAGAGGGAAGATTGAAAGCAAAAAGAAGGAGCAAAGAAACGAAGGGAATCATAAAGATTCGCAGGCTGTTGAGGACAGGGCGCAGAGGGCATAATCGGATATACTAAAGGGGTGTACAAAGCCAGGGCGGATGCTAGTTATACAGAATGGAGGATAGGTTTCATTAATCCGAGTTTAGGGAGAGCGAGGCAGGAAAGGGAGAGAGAGTGACCTGCTTCTAAACTCCGCATGAGCCAGGCACTAGGGGGGAGGAGGGAGGACCTCCTGGACCCTAGTGAAGTCCTCGGGGACTGGGCGCGGGGGTGAATAAACCTCATCCCACGTTTCCTCCGGACGTTTGGAGAGGAACCCAGTTTCCCAAGGGCGATGATCTCGTCAAGGAGGCGGCGGTGCCGAGACGACGAGAATGTTAGTGTTTGTTGTCTTGTTTAAGTGTTCGTGTGTCCCCCCAGGTGTACCCTTTTGTGTGCTTCCCTTTGTGTTTCCCTGTAGGTGGCGTATTGAGACATCACAACTCGAGAAGGAGAGAAAGTCGGGAATCCGGTCCAGGGACTTCTACTCGGAGCAGAACTCAGCAGCACAGTCTTCATATAATCTCAAATGAATAAGGAACTCAGGCTTGTATTACATAACATTAAGGGGTTTAACAGCCCGGCCAAGCGACAAATCGCCTTCCGGGATTATAAGCGCAAAGGGGCAGAAATCCTATTTCTGCAAGAAACACACTTCTCCCAGGATAACTACCCCAAATTTCTAGATAGGGACTACCCGACACACTATTTGTCTTCCGCAAAAGTAAAAAAAAAAAGGGGTGGCCATACTAATTCATAGAAGAATAACATTCGTACTTGATAGGTCCTTCAAAGATAAAGAGGGAAGATTCCTCATAGTTAGAGAGACAATTCAAGGGTTCCCAATTACTTTAGCAACAATATATGCCCCTAATGAGACAGCCCCAGGTTTTTTCTCTACCTTCTTTGGAAAACTTAACAGAGTGGCCAGAGGCAATATCATTGTCGCTGGGGACCTGAACAGGGCGCTACGGGAGGACCTTGACAGATGCACATCCACTAACATTACACACAGATCCGACTTACTAACAATTAAACAAGGATTACGCGACTGCCAGCTACTCGACATCTGGAGGGAACAACACCAGAGACAGAAAGAATACACCTTCTACTCACACCCACATGACACATATAGTAGGATATATTACTTCCTTGTATCCAATAGAATGGTCCCTGGGGTCTCTCACACTGAGATCCATGATATTTCATGGTCTGACCATGCATCTATAGAGCTGCGGTGCACACTAATCCCACTAGACAGACCTAAAGCGAACTGGAAACTAAACGAAATTCTGCTGAAAATCCCAGCCCTACAGCTAGAAATTGGGGAAAAGATTACACAATACTTCAAAGAAAATGAGGGGAGCGTTGCGACACATTCCACGCTGTGGGAGGCCCATAAGGCTACCCTCAGGGGGGTCATAATGAATCTGGCCGCTAAACGGAAAAGAGAGCGGGAGGGAAAAACATTTAAGCTAGAGGAAAAGTTAGCGGAAATTTCCTCCCTTCACAAAAAGAACAAAAATGCCCACACGCTGACTCAAATACTATCCACAAAAACGAGTCTTAACCTCCTCCTCTCCGCCCAGGCTGAGAAGGAATTGACATGGTCCAAGCGGAAATTTTTTGAAAAGGCCAACAAGCCTGACACACTACTTGCCAACAAGCTAAAAAATAAGCTTCCAAACTATCACATTCACGCGATTCGAAACCAAGATGGGAACCTTACCTCCATCCCAGCTAACATTGCAGGGGAATTTAAAAAGTATTATGAAGTACTATACAATGGAGATAAGGTAACCCATAACCCAAAAACAAAGGAAGACTTACGGACCTTCCTAAAAGAGGCACATTTACCCATTCTGAAGAGATGTGAAAGGGAAGCACTCCAGTCGGATTTCACGATGGAGGAACTTTCTGGGGTCATTAAAGCACTAAAACCGGCTAAAGCCCCAGGGCCAGATGGCTTTTCAAACTTATATTATAAGAAATATTTTAAAATTCTAGCCCCCCACATGTTGAAATTATTTAACGAAATCTTAGCAGGGGCCTCATTCCCAGCACAAATGCTCCAAGCCTCAATCTCGGTGATCCATAAACCCGGAAGGGACCCGGCAGACTGCAAGAGCTACCGGCCCATTTCACTGATTAACTCGTACCTTAAAATATACTCTAAACTCATAGCCAACAGGGTGGGTAGCGTCCTTCCCGGGTTGATACACACGGATCAAGTAGGGTTTATCGGAGGTAGACAAGCGGCAGATAACACCAGGAGAATTATAGATTTGATTGATCTGGCTCAAAAAGAAAAAATACAATCCATGGTGTTGTCTGGACGCTGAGAAAGCCTTCGATAGAATAGACTGGCCCTACCTTTCGGAAACGTTGAGAGCATTTGGCTTTGAGGGACGCCTCCTGCAGGCCATCCTGGCGCTGTATAAAAACCCAACAGCAAGAGTGAGATATCAAGTCTTCCCCTCAGAACAGTTTGAAATCAAAAGCGGAACACGTCAAGGATGCCCGCTGTCGCCGTTACTGTTCGCCTTATGTATAGAGCCTTTGGTGGCACACATCAGACTTAACCCAGATATCTCTGGTATCCCAGTGGGAGACCAAATGCACAAAGCCGCGCTATATGCGGACGATGTCATTCTCACAATAACCAAACCTCTCACATCTCTCCCAAATATATTCAACATACTGGGCAAATTTAACCAAATTTCGGGATTTAAGATCAATCAGTCTAAATCAGAAGCCCTCAATATTAATTTACCAAAAGAAGTTGAAAAACTGATTGATCTCAATTTTCAGTTTAAATGGCAACCCTCTGCGATCAAATATTTAGGGGTGTATCTCACAAGGGAATATAAAACTTTGTATAAAGCAAATTTCCCCAAGATCATAAAGACACTGGGGGAGGATCTCCGAACCTGGATGAGGGGGAATATCTCTTGGATTGGGAGGATACATAGCGTGAAAATGAATCTCCTCCCAAAGATGCTATATCTTTTCCAGAGTCTCCCTATCCCATTAGTACAGGCGGACATCCTCTCCCTCCAGTCAAAAATTATGAAATTTATTTGGAATGGGAAAAACCCACGAATTACTAAAGGGATTTTAAAACGTCCCACACTACGTGGAGGGTTAGCGGTGCCTTGCTTGCAGGCCTACTACAAAGCAGCCCAAATAGGGCAGATTTTCCAATGGCACATAGACCCAAGCCTACGGAGATGGGTTGAGTTGGAAAAGAGATGTTGTGCAGCAATTGAAATCCGAAATTTAATCTGGCTACCCAGAGAAGGGGTACGCAAGATGAACAACCCGCTACAGACCATGGTCAATTCGTTAAAGGTTTGGGAGGCCACGAAGTTTAAATGTAACCTGACAACCAAATCGTCATTAATGACACCAATAGTGGGCAACACAGACTTCGCTCCGGGCCTGAATAGCAAAAATTTCTTAATTTGGACTCAGAAGGGATTCTCCCGCCTAAAGGATCTGAAGGGCATAACGACCATACAAACATTTGAACAAATTAAATCCTCTAAGAATATCCCAAACAGCGGATTTTTTAGGTACCTCCAGATCAGGGATTTCTACAACAAAACGCCAATACGACCGGCACGAACAAATTTTGAGCAGCTGTGTTCTAGAGATACGGACACTAGGGGACTCACGTCTAGAATGTACAGGGAAGTGATCTGCCAGAAGTCGCCCAATGACAATAGACTGAGTTACATGAGACAGTGGGAATCTGACCTAGGAGAGACTTTAGAGGACGACGATTGGGACAGAATTATTCAGGCGGCGGCAAAAAGCTCAATCTGCACCACATTAAAGGAGAACGCATATAAAGTCCTAATGAGGTGGTATTACACTCCGACGCGCTTAGCGAAATTTGTAAAAGGCTACTCTCCTCTCTGCCCTAAACAGTGCGGAGAGGCAGCAGATCTCCGACATATGCTGTGGTCTTGCACTAAAGTGGCCCCTATTTGGGAACAAATCAGAGATTGGATTCAACGGATTCTCGATTTGGAGATCCCCCTGGACCCGTGGCTGTTCCTTCTGGGCAGACGGATCAAGGGTCTTTCAAATGCGTCGCATAAATTGATCGCGCATTTTGCCACTGTCATGAGATGTGAGATCGCATCATTATGGAAACAGCAGGAGATACCCATTATCCCTAAGATCAGAAACAGAATTTGGCATGTTTGCCGGATGGAACAATTAACGAGTTTAGTTAATGACTCCGGCACAAATTTTCTAAAAGTTTGGGATCCATGGTTAACCCAAGAAGAAACCCCAGGAGTGGATGCCTCCTCAATCCTGCATTAACTAAATCAAGTGCGTTCTCCTTTAAGGACAGATTAGACAAAACGACATAGTGACGCACAGCTAACAGACATCTCGATAGCCATAGACAAAAGGAGAATAATGGTGAGAAGGGTAATAGAATCTATGTAAAGCTCGTCAAAATTATAATCCGTAGCGAGGGCCGAGAAATCAGTAGACGACAAGTCTCCACATCCGCTCCAGAACCTGGAAATATACGACCTCCCCCCCCCCCCCCCCCCCCCCCCCCCCCCCCTATCCCTGTCTCCATGTCACGTCAGTCTGGTCTTGTTTGTACTGTGTTAAGTAGTCAAGTCTAAATGTGGTCATTATATGTGGTTTGACAAAAATGGAAATGTAACAACGGGTTGTGAAAAATTGGTTGTAATTGTACTTTCCAATAAAAATTGAAAGTTGAAAAAAAAAAAAAAAACAGTTTGTTTTGGGAAATCCAGTTTCGAGTCTCAAAAAGTCAGACTGAAGTATATGTTGAAGGTCAGAGAGGCTATGGCTGTGTGCATATAGGATTGTGTCATCTGCATACATGTGTATTGAGGCTTCCTTACAAGCTGTGGGAAGATCATTAATGAACACTGAGAAGAGTTGGGTCCCCAGAACAGAGCCTTGCGGGACACCACAGGTGATATCCAGGGGGTTGGAGTTAGAGCCTGAGATGGACACATGTTGGAATCTTCCTGATAGGTAGGAATGAAACCAGTTTAAAGCATGTTTCCCTATTCCAGAGCTCTGGAGTTTGTTAAGCAGGATAACATGATCAACTGTGTCAAAAGCCTTTGCAAAATCTAGGAATACTGAAACCAGTGGGTTGACCCCGTTCCATTCCACACTGGATTTCATTACAGTCTATTAGCAGGGTAGTTACGGTGGAGTGTTTGGGACGAAACCCAGACTGGAAATTGGCTAGGGAATTTGTCTTGGTGTAGAAATCGCTAAATTGGTCATGGACACATTTTTCCATGACTTTGGATAGTATTAGGAGAAAGTGAGATTGGCCTGTAGTTTGAGACAGTGTTTTTTGTCCCCACTTTTTGAAGATTGGGACAACTCTGGCGATTTTCCAGGTCTTAGGGATATGGCCTGCAGACAAGAAGAGTTGACTATGGACGCAATTGGTTTGGCAATGGCTGGGACACCAAGTCATGAAACCTAGATTGTAGTAAGTCGGTCCGCATTGGTCTCTAGTTTTAGTTTGAGGAGCGCTTGTGTATTCTCTCTTCCAGATACTGGGCTAAATTGAAAATTGTGGGCAGTGTTGGGAGGGGGTGGACTGTAGGGATACTCCCAGGATGAGATATCTGTTTGGGCTTGGTGCTGCGTTCGCTAATAAGTTAGTGGCACACCCCACAAAGTATCACATTGAATGCATTTGCATGTCAGTGGGGTTTGTCAGAGTAATATCCCCCTTAGTGATATTACTTTGGTTGTTGATGGTTAGGAGGCTGGAATATATTGTTGTTAACCTTCCAGAAGTTAGTTGGGTTTGTTGTATTTTGGTGGAGATTGTCAAAGTAATATTGTGTGCTTTTGCATGCCTTGTTTTGCCTTGTGCACATGTTCCGCATGCATCGGTAGTGATTGAGATCCTTGGTAGTGCCAGTTACTTTGAGCTTTTCCACAAGGCATCCCTGAACTGGTGAGTGCTATAAGGTCAGGTGTAACCCATGGAAGTGGGCCCCCCGTACCCTTATTTTGGCGTAGTGGAGCATGGGTATCACAGAGTTTTAAGAACTCTGATTGGAAATATGTCGAGCGCAGAATCAGGTCGGGAATTAAATCGATTCTGTGCCATGGGCAGTTGGTAAGGTCATCCGAAACTGTTGTGAGTTAAATTTTAAATGTTCTAGTGAGGAGAACTTTAGGGCTTGAATGGGGCGGTTTCATTTCCTTACACAGTACACTATTGCATGGTCACTGAAAATATCAGGAAGGATGCCAGAGGATTGATTATGCTGGGGTTTGAGGAGAGAATCCAGTCTAGCAAGGAATGGTATTGCGATTTCGGTTTATCCTGTGGGTTGGGAATGATGTTGCGATGGTTAAGTGACTTGAGTTGTATCTGGATTTTGTGGTTTTTAGGGTCAAGCCAATGGAAGTTGAAATCCCCAGAACTAGCAGCTCACTCTTCTCATTCAGAGAGGAATGGAGCCAAGAAATTGGGTGTGATATCAGTCAAGGATTGTAGAGGGGCTTTAGGGGGGCGGTAGATGCCAGAAAGCAAGATGGGCTTAGAAAGGGGAGGCAGATTTTGCCAACTAGAATTTCAAAGGAGTTGGCTTCATGGGCATTTAACAGTGTAAATTGTAAGGTGTCTGCAATATAAAATAAACACCCTCCTCCTCCTCTCTTTACCTATCTCTCCTAAAAATGGAGTATCCCTGAATGGCGATATTTGCATTGGGGGTTTTAGGGGTTAGCCATGTTTCTGTAAGAATGATGGCTTTGGGTTTTGCATAAGGCACCATGCCCTTAGTTCATCCAGTTTGGGCAGCAGGCTCCGATGTTTATATGGGCGACAGATAGCCCTTTTTGGAATTTAACGGTGGAATTCAAAGGGGCATGGGACAGAGCTGAAATGGGAACCTGGGTTAGTTTTCAATATCACCTGCTAAAGAGAGTAATAGTATGAGTAGAAATTTGGGTAGTTTGTTTGCAAGTTGTAAATTTGTGGTGTTTGCCATTAAGTGACAGTGGTTGGTGTGCTGCTTTTTAAGTTCTCCACCAACATTCAGTAGATAGTGCAAGGCTTTTGAATAGTCCGGGTGTATGGTGATGTTTGGTGTGGGCCAGGAAGGGAGTTTGTAGTGATAAGGGAGTAACATCTCCATGAGGCCAGGAGAAAGAAAAAAGTTAAAATACATAGAAGGTTCATGATGCAGAAGGTAGGCATTGCTGCAAGAAGCTGTTGTGAGCAGAGTGAGTGTGAGCAGACTAACAGCAGGTGTGTGCCTGTTCCTTGTCAAATGTTTAGCTGTATTGCAATGCTAGAGTCAGTTCAGGGTTTCAGTGTATTGTGCAGTCAGTTTTGGGGGAGACTGCAGTAAATAAGTGTTAAGGGGTGGGGGGTTGAATAGGCAGGTTAGCAAGCATGGGATCATAGTGTGATCTGAATAGCTTACCGTTTGTTTGTCTTGAGTTAAAGAGTTTGCAGAAAGACAGTCCCCCAGTCACCTCTAGTCAACTGTAGTCTAACTGTATTTATCACTTAAAAACCTCACTTTAAATGCCTCACTGTCTAATGCCAATTGCAGTTCCTGCGATTGCAGGAAATGTGTTTGTTATATACAGCTAAAACAGTCAAATGACCCTCCCCCTCCCCGATCAGTCAGCGTTCCATTTGGTCATTAACACACAGAGTTAAGAGGAAAAAAAAATACTTTTAAATTCAAACATACTAACATATCAATTCTACAAGGCCAGATTCCTTTTACACAGGGTTTCGACATCAGGAACATACTTATATCAATTCTACAAGGCAAGATATACAGTTGGTCGTCGGTTATCTGATGCAATGCATTACTCAAAATGGTGTTGATAGCGAAGCATTGTATGCGAATCACATTTTCCCATAGGAACCCTGTTTAAATCAAAGGTTCCATTCCTGAAGCATTTTTAATAGTAAAATACACAAATATTTCACGCAGGCAATAAGTATCAGCAGCAACCGTAGATTATGATTTAAACATTATATTTATTGATTACAGAACTGTAATATTAAACTGTATTCGGTACAGTAATGAAAATTATGAGCAAAAAACCAAGCATCAATTATTGGAGGAAGATTGATTGGGGGGTATCTTCAAGGATACGGACTTCTTGGAGGTGATGTAGGTGGACTTGAATGGTTTGGGTCTCTTGAAGAAGCTCTTCAATGAAGTCTGGACAGATCCTTTCCTTTTATGCTTGCAGATTTCTCAATAGCAGCTGATTAGGTTGAGACCCCGTGACTGACTAAGAATCCATTCAATGTTGGGTCATTTTCCTCATTTCCAGTGTGCCTATCAATGTGCTTGAATGCCACAGTCAACATTTCGGTTGATAAAGATTTACGGGCTGTGTCACTTCAGCAGATTGGTGGGCCTCTTCTTCACAATTTTTTTCGCTGTTCTAATTGCATCAGGTCTTCATTGCTCAATTCGTTAGAATGTGAAGCCAGCAACTCCTCAATATCCTTGTGTTTCCTACTCCAAGTTGAGATCTCTGGCCATTTGCACAACAGTTTCTGTAACCTCTGCAACAGTCTCTGTAATGCCCCTTGGACATCTGAGACAAATAAGGGCCAACTTTACGCCAAACACAATTTAAATTGGATTGTTGGTCCTCATGCCATGCCCTCCGATGTTTCTTACTGCATGCAGAATATTGTAACCCTTCCAAATTCTTTCAAGTTTGAAACCTTCTTGCACATCAGTTGCTCTGATGGCCTGGGCAAATATTCGCCTAAGATAGTAGGCTTGAATGAAGCGATAACTCCGGTCCATTGGCTGTATCAGTGAGGTGGTGTTGGGGGGGTGATGAACACCCACCATGACGTTTGAATGATGGTCATCCCAGGTACACGGGATGACCAGAAGCATTGTGCATGGGCAGCATGCTTTAAAATTAAGGTTTTGCATTGTGCAATATAATTGAACTGCTGGATAAAATGTATGTTCGAACCAGTCCTCAAAAAAGGCTTCCTGTTCCCACATGCCTTACGGTTGGACTTCCAAATCACTGGAAGTGTGTTCTTTGCATAACCCTTGAATGCCCTAGGGTTTTCTGCATGATAAACAAGCAAAGGTTTTAGCTTGAAATCACCTGCAGCATTTTGATCCAAGCAGAAGAATCAGTCTGTCCTTTGCAACGTTAAAACCAGGCATAGATTTTTTCCTCTTTTTGCTATGTAGCTTCTACTGGGCATTTTCTTCCATAAGCCCAGTCTCTCTGCACTGAATACTTGATAGAGCCAACTAGCCAGCATCCTCTTAATATTTGGCTAATGTAACAGGGAAGGTTTTTAGCTGCCTCCTCATCAGCACTAGTACAAGCCGCGGCCCCTTTTATTCTACGACATCTCCGAATTCTTTCGGGGATTTTTTCCGAGTGCCAACGCACCATCACCCACCAAGCGTTCATGCTGCATTCATGTTGCATTCATGCAGGCGTCACCCGCGGTTGATGTGTTTATTGATGTGTTTATTGATAATGGCTCGGATTTAATTGGTTTGCAATTCTTCGCGTATTCCGCCAGTGGCAGATATTCATGAATTGTAATGCGCATGCGCTTCAGTAATGTGTCGACTTGCAAGTGTTTAAAAAAATACCACAGTGGTCTATTGTAAATTGACCTTGGTACTGAAGGAGTTAAAATAATGTATCAATTTAGGCTTTTCATATTAAAAACAAATGCGCAGTGTCTGGTGTTCTATTATCCTGAGAGTTCCAAATGAGTGCACCGCTGCAGTCCGTGTACCAAAAACCTGATATAACGTACGCTTATTTAATATGGGCCGCGATTAGTGCAACAGACGATAAGATGGGCAACAGTTGGTCAAATTTAGCAGTATTTTATCAAAAAGTATGACTTTTAACAAATTTTCACCAGATGCTTCATGTGTGGGAAGCGTGCCAGTAAGGAAAAATTTATGTATCGATCCGTGTTTTTGATATCCAGGGGGTTGGAGTTAGAGCCTGAGATGGACACATGTTGGAATCTTCCTGATAGGTAGGAATGAAACCAGTTTAAAGCATGTTTCCCTATTCCAGAGCTCTGGAGTTTGTTAAGCAGGATAACATGATCAACTGTGTCAAAAGCCTTTGCAAAATCTAGGAATACTGCACCAGTGAGTTGTCCCCGTTCCATTCCACACTGGATTTCATTGCAAACTTTTAGCAGGGTAGTTACGGTGGAGTGTTTGGGACGAAACCCAGACTGGAATTGGCTAGGGAAATTTGTCTTGGTGTAGAAATCGCTTAATTGGTCATGGACACATTTTTCCATGACTTTGGATAGTATTAGGAGAAGTGAGATTGGCCTGTAGTTTGAGACAGTGTTTTTGTCCCCACTTTTGAAGATTGGGACAACTCTGGCAGTTTTCCAGGTCTTAGGGATATGGCCTGCAGACAAGATAGAGTTGACTATGGACGCAATTGGTTTGGCAATGGCTGGGACACCAAGTCATAGGAACCTAGATTGTAGTAAGTCGGGTCCGCATTGGCTGCTTAGTTTTAGTTTGAGGAGCGCTTGTGTAATCTCCTCTTCAGATACTGGGCTAAATTGAAAATTGTGGGCAGTGTTGGGAGGGGGTGGGACTGTAGGGATACTCCCAGGATGAGATTCGTGTTTGGGCTTGTGCTGCGTTTCGCTAATAAGTTAGTGGCACACCCCACAAAGTAATCATTGAATGCATTTGCAATGTCAGTGGGGTTTGTCAGAGTAATATCCCCCTTAGTGATATTACTTGGTTGTTGATGGTTAGGAGGCTGGAATATATTGTTGATAACCTTCCAGAAGTTAGTTGGGTTTGTTGTATTTTGGTGGAGATTGTCAGAGTAATATTGTGCTTTTGCATGCCTTGTTTGCCTTGTGCACATGTTCCGCATGCATCTGTAGTGATTGAGATCCTTGGTAGTGCCAGTTACTTTGTAGCTTTTCCACAAGGCATCCCTGAACTGGTAGAGTGCTATAAGGTCAGGTGTAACCCATGGAAGGTGGGCCCCCCGTACCCTTATTTTGCGTAGTGGAGCATGGGTATCACAGAGTTTTAAGAACTCTGATTGGAAATAGTCGAGCGCAGAATCAGGGTCGGGAATTAAATCGATTCTGTGCCATGGGCAGTTGGTAAGGTCATCCAGAAACTGTTGTGAGTTAAAGATTTTAAATGTTCTAGTGAGGAGAACTTTAGGGCTTGAATGGGGCGGTTTCATTTCCTTACACAGTACACTATTGCATGGTCACTGAAAATATCAGGAAGGATGCCAGAGGATTGGATTATGCTGGGGTTTGAGGAGAGAATCCAGTCTAGCAAGGAATGGTTATGCGATTTCAGGTTTATCCGTGTGGGTTGGGAAATGAGTTGCGATAGGTTAAGTGACTTGAGTTGTATCTGGATTTTGTGGTTTTTAGGGTCAAGCCAATTGAAGTTGAAATCCCCAAGAACTAGCAGCTCACTCTTCTCATTCAGAGAGGAAATGGAGCCAAGAAATTGGGTGATATCAGTCAAGGATTGTAGAGGGGCTTTAGGGGGGCGGTAGATGCCAGAAAGCAAGATGGGCTTAGAAAAGGGGAGGCAGATTTTGCCAACTAGAATTTCAAAGGAGGGTTGGCTTCATGGGCAATTTAACAGTGTAAATTGTAAGGTGTCTGCAATATAAAATAACACCCCTCCTCCTCCTCTCTTTGACCTATCTCTCCTAAAAATGGAGTATCCCTGAATGGCGATATTTGCATTGGGGGTTTTAGGGGTTAGCCATGTTTCTGTAAGAATGATGGCTTTGGGTTTATGCATAAGGCACCATGCCCTTAGTTCATCCAGTTTGGGCAGCAGGCTCCGGATGTTTATATGGGCGACAGATAGCCCTTTTTGGAATTTAACGGTGGAATTCAAAGGGGCATGGGACAGAGCTGAAATGGGAGGACCTGGGTTAGTTTCAATATCACCTGCTAAAGAGAGTAATAGTATGAGTAGAAATTTGGGTAGTTGTTTGCAAGTTGTAAATTTGTGGTGTTTGCCATTAGAGTGAGCAGTGGTTGGTGTGCTGCTTTTTAGAGTTCTCCACCAACATTCAGTAGATAGTGCAAGGCTTTTGAATAGTCCAGGGTGTATGGTGATGTTGGGTGTGGGCCAGGAAGGAGGAGTTTGTAGTGGATAGAGGGAGTAACATCTCCATGAGGCCAGGAGAAAGAAAAAAGTTAAAATACATAGAAGGTTCATGATGGCAGAGGTAGGCAGTGCTGCAAGAAGCTGTTGTGAGCAGAGTGAGTGTGAGCAGACTAACAGCAGGTGTGTGCCTGTTCCTTGTCAAATGTTTAGCTGTATTGCAATGCTAGAGTCAGTTCAGGGTTTCAGTGTATTGTGCAGTCAGTTTTGGGGGGGAGACTGCAGTAAATAAGTTGTAAAGGGGTGGGGGGTTGAAATAGGCAGGTTAGCAAGCATGGGATCATAGTGTGATCTGAATAGCTTACCGTTTGTTGTCTTGAGTTAAAGAGTTTGCAGAAAGAAGCAGTCCCCAGTCACCTCTAGTCAAACTGTAGTCTAACTGTATTTATCACTTAAAAACCTCACTTTAAATGCCTCACTGTCTAATGCCAATTGCAGTTCCTGCAGATTGCAGGAAATGTGTTTGTTATATACAGCTAAAACAGTCAAATGACCCTCCCCCTCCCCGATCAGTCAGCTTGTTCCATTTGGTCAATTAACAGCACAGAGTTAAGAGGAAAAAAAAATACTTTTTAAATTCAAACATACTAACATATCAATTCTACAAGGCCAGATTCAGTCTTTTACACAGGGTTTCGACATCAGGAACATACTTATATCAATTCTACAAGGCAAGATATACAGGTGGTCGTCGGTTATCTGATGCAATGCATTACTCAAAATGGTGTTGATAGCGAAGCATTGTAATGCGAATCACATTTTCCCATAGGAACCCTGTTTAAATCAAAGGTTCCATTCCTGAAGGCATTTTTAATAGTAAAATACACAAAATATTTCACGCAGGCAATAAGATATGCAGCACACACGTAGATTATGATGTAAACATTATATTTATTGATTACAGAACTGTATAATTAAACTGTATTCTGTACAGTAATGAAAATTATGAGCAAAAAAACCAAGCATCAATTATTGGAGGAAGATGATTGGGGGGTATCTTCAACGGATAACGGACTTCTTGGAGGTGATGTAGGTGGACTTGAAGGTTTGGGTCTCTTGAAGAAGCTCTTCAATGAAGTCTGGACAGATCCTTTCCTTTTATGCTTGCAGATTTCTCAATAGCAGCTGATTAGGTTGGATACCCCGTGACTGACTGAAGAACTCCATTCAATGTTGGGGTCATTTTCCTCATTTCCAGTGTGCTATCAATGTGCTTGAATGCCACAGTCAACATTTCGGTTGATAAAGATTTACGTGGCTGTGTCACTTCAGCAGATTGGTGGGCCTCTTCTTCAGCAATTTTTCGCTGTTCTAATTGCATCAGGTCTTCATTGCTCAATTCGTTAGAATGTGAAGCCAGCAACTCCTCAATATCCTTGGTTTCCTACTCCAAGTTGAGATCTCTGGCCATTTGCACAACAGTTTCTGTAACCTCTGCAACAGTCTCTGTAATGCCTTGGACATCTGAGACAAAATAAGGGCACAATTTACGCCAAACACAATTTAAATTGGATTGTTGGTCCTCATGCCATGCCTCTCCGATGTTTCTTACTGCATGCAGAATATTGTAACCCTTCCAAAATTCTTTCAAGTTTGAACCTTCTTGCACATCAGTTGCTCTGATGGCCTGGGCAAATATTCGCCTAAGATAGTAGGCCTTGAATGAAGCGATAACTCCCTGGTCCATTGGCTGTATCAGTGAGGTGGTGTTGGGGGGGTATGAACACCACCATGACGTTTGAATGATGGTCATCCAGGTACACGGGATGACCAGAAGCATTGTGCATGGGCAGCAATGCTTTAAAATTAAGGTTTTGCATTGTGCAATATAATTGAACTGCTGGAATAAAATGATGTTCGAACCAGTCCTCAAAAAGGCTTCCTGTTACCCATGCCTTACGGTTGGACTTCCAAATCACTGGAAGTGTGTTCTTTGCATAACCCTTGAATGCCCTAGGGTTTTCTGCATGATAAACAAGCAAAGGTTTTAGCTTGAAATCACCTGCAGCATTTGATCCAAGCAGAAGAATCAGTCTGTCCTTTGCAACGTTAAAACCAGGCATAGATTTTTCCTCTTTTGCTATGTAGCTTCTACTGGGCATTTTCTTCCAGTAGAGCCCAGTCTCGTCTGCACTGAATACTTGATGAGCACAATAGCCAGCATCCTCTATAATTTTGGCTAATGTAACAGGGAAGGTTTTAGCTGCCTCCTCATCAGCACTAGTACAGCCGCGGCCCCTTTTATTCTACGACATCTCCGAATTCTTTCGGGGATTTTTTCCGAGTGCCACGCACATCACCGCGTTCATGCTGCATTCATGTTGCATTCATGCAGGCGTCACCCGCGGTTGATGTGTTTATTGATGTGTTTATTGATAATGGCTCGGATTTAATTGGTTGCAATTCTTCGCGTATCCGCCAGGTGGCAGATATTCATGAATTGTAATGCGCATGCGCTTCAGTAATGTGTCGACTTGCAAGTGTTTAAAAAAATACCACAGTGGTCTATTGTAAATTGACCTTGGTACTGAAGGAGTTAAAATAATGTATCAATTTAGGCTTTTCATATTAAAAACAAAATGCGCAGTGTCTGGTGTTCTATTATCCTGAGAGTTCCAAGATGAGTGCACCGCTGCAGTCCGTGTACCAAAAACCTGATATAACGTACGCTTATTTAATATGGGCCGCGATTAGTGCAACAGACGATAAGATGGCAACAGTTGGTCAAATTTAGCAGTATTTTATCAAAAAGTATGACTTTTACAAATTTTCACCAGATGCTCATGTGTGGAAGCGTGCAGTAAGGAAAAAGTTATGTATCGATCCGTGTTTTTTTCGTATTGATCCCGGTGTTATTGGAGGGTATTGGTGTGTAGCACTAGATTTTTTCCGTACCTTTGATCATGGAGACTTCAGTGTTATGCTATGGGGCGTGCGCTCTCTCTCTTTTTCTGTTTGTAGATATCCCTGGATGTGGTTTATCCCATGTGAGAGCAGCCGGAGAACCCCTTTGTCAGCATCATTTACCTTAATTCATGGACTAACATCTAAAGGACTGTTTGGACTTTATCTTTCCTTTTTTGCACATTTGCACTATTTTTTATACTATGTTTATTGTGTTTTACCATTTAGCTAATTGATATATACATGTATTTTTATTTTTAATTTTATTTTTATTTTTTGCACTATAATCACAAAAATTAACTCCATACACTTTAGTCACTTATTAGGTTATAAACACTTGCAGTTCTACTCTGGCGCTACAATTTTTGTTCTTTTTTATATATATATAGATCTATATGACTTGGGCTGATGAATAGCCTGGGTAGCCACCAAGTTAAAAGGGGCTTGAATAGAAGGATACATATATGCCAAAGTGGAGCAAGTTTTATTGGGCTCACTATTTCTCTGATGTTGATTTTTGCTGTGTTTAAAGCGACAGGCACAATAAAGCCTTGTTTTAATTTCACCTTAAAACAGTCTCCATTATGTACCTCTGCACATGTCCTCCTACACTCATCTTTGGATATTATGGCATTCACTCTTCACACTTTGGGTGCCTGTTTTACTGCCAAGATACATAGATAGACTTTACTTGCAGGAAAAAATATATATTCTTTGCAGTAGAATATTTCTTTCACTAACGGCAGGGCGACTCAACACTCAGCAATTGGCTTTGGGATAACTTTTACACAGTTCAGCAATTCCTTTTTCCCCGGTAGGGCAATTTTACCCTCAGCACTTGTTTGCTGAAAATTCCCCTGCTTCAGCACAGTCTTGCATCAATTTTCACACTTTTCTGCATATACTCCATTCACAGCTGGTAGTCCTATATGGTGTGGTAGCCTTTACTTGCAGAATCAGTACTGCTCGTGGGTCACCATCTGTATTCACTGCTTTTGCGAAACATTTGAAAACAACAAATGCCTATCCCTTTTAAGGGCT
The DNA here is from genome assembly GCA_036426205.1 of Ascaphus truei. Classification (NCBI taxonomy): domain Eukaryota; kingdom Metazoa; phylum Chordata; class Amphibia; order Anura; family Ascaphidae; genus Ascaphus; species Ascaphus truei. Next base: position 20,556 of record WSYH01007628.1, read on the forward strand.
AACTTACTTCTTGAACCCTGACTACGACTGGAAGGCAAAACCACTATTTCTTTTTTTTTTTTTATGTATGTATATCTTTATTTATATAGCACCATTAATGTTCATAGCGCTTCACAGCAGTGATACACGTGACATAATAATATAAATAACGAATAATACAAATATCACAGAATGTGAATAAGCGCTTCAGACATAAAAGTAACATTAGAAAAAGACGTCAATTTTGAGAGTGTACCTCATTTGCATACAACATTTGCATAGTACACAGAATTGCACAGTCAGAAATGAATCACGTTAAAAAAAAGCCAGTTTGGACTTGCGAAAACTATTTCATGAATACATGATGCATTTTAACTTGCGTTTTTCACATGAAAATACCATTATTAGAATTGATTGAATAGGTCCCTTTGAGTAAAGGAATGGATTTTACTGACTGACTTTAAACATTGACTGTCAGGACGAGGATCTTGCTGGGTGACAGACTTTCACCTCTTTGGGGAAGGTGCTAGGGGATGTGCTGAGCTTTTGGGGTCCCAGACTACTTTAAAACCCCTATTTCAATGACCATATTACACTTTATTGTGATAGGCAAGTAAGGTTTACCTGCTTCAGCAATCTCTCTCTCTCTCCTCTTGGGATTGGGGAAAAGAGTCCATCTGTGGTTTTGTGGCTTTCTTCAGTGCAGGGTAGATTTACTGCCTGGATGTGTATCCCTTTAATTCTGGTCTCTGCTGCATGAGATCCTTTGTTTATGTTGCTCAAGCTGTTTGTAGGCAAAAAGCACAAAAAAATTCACAGGCAATCTCCGGGGCCCCTTTTAACTTCAAGGGCCACCTCAGCCCCAACTTCTGACAACCATATGTAAGAGGACATGTGCAGAAGTATGCAATGGAGAATGTTTTAAGGTGAAATTAAATAAGGCTTTTATTGCGCCTGTTTCTTTAACACAAGAAAATCATCCAAACGTATGCAAATAAGGGGTCAAACAAAGCTTCTGTTCCACTTGGGAGTATTTCTAGTTAAACCTATGCAGTCAACAACTCCCTTTAGATTAGCATGTCTCCCAGCCCCAAACATAAATCTTTATATGTGCAGATATACCAAAAGTCTTAGAAAGTAAAGTCTTATCTGTTTCTTGTAGGGGAAGGCTTCTTTGTTCTCCAGGTTTTAGAAGTCCTTTCCCCTGGGTCTTGCTGGCAGCGTGCAGTCTCTGGCAGGCTCAAGACGTTTGTTCCTATGGTCAATCGCACAATTTGTTAAACTCAGGAAAAATCTCACTTCCTGTCTCAAAGGCAGGCTTTTCTAACAAACCTAATCAGCCAGGTGGTGTTGGTTAACTGACTACCAGCAGGTAACCACCACACTGCAGGATTAGAGGCACATTTCCTGAACAGGGATAAATCCCCTGTTACAGTCATGTTAAAACCAACTAAGAAACGTCAGTCGCTTGCAAGCAATGCGCCAGCGACAGCGCCAGCTTCCAATAACTGTCTGACCGTCAGTAAAAACCTGGTGACCGGCAACCCTTGCTGTCTGTCCCCACCCTGGATACCTGCAGCCTGAGCCAGATTTCGCGTACAGATTCCAGCAAGCTTGCATGTACCAAAGCGATTTCCAGCCTCATCAGCTGTCAACTACAGGTGTAGTAGTCCCGCTGTCACCTGTCAACTACGTGTATAATCGAGAATACGGGACTGGCAGTGTCTCAGCGCCAGCTGATTGGCAAAGTCTATGGTGAATAATGTTGCCGTATTTTATTCTTTTTTTGAAACATCAATATCAATGCACGGTCAAGCGATTCTCCTGTAAGCAATATCATTGGCTGAGCAGCTTCTACATTAGATACTGAACAATTGGCGGAAAGCTAAGCGCCTGCGCATTGGAACCTTCTTGAAACGCATATGCGTGTCATCACATCGACAGTAGGCACATGCGCATGTGAATAGGAGACGCCCCCCGAGAAAATTATTGGTGGGACTGACTGTGGGAACTTCTTTAGGGGACTGTCTGACCATTACAGTAAAACTTTTACTTTTGTTTTTCCTCAGAAAAGAAAACTTTGTCATCTCATGCGGAAAACGGCAAATGGAGGGATTTCGATGGGTAATATTGCTTTGTGCAAGAATGCCTGCACATTGCTGAATCCGATTTAAAAAACCACGTACCGGAGTCAACAGTTTAGTGGCCGTTGCTATTGATTAGAATAGAATACTGTAACTGAGAGCTTCATAGAAAACCTGAAACAGTATGCTGTTGTTTTCAGACCGTATACAATACTTTTTTTATATATATTTTTTTATATATTTTTTATATATATATATATACTGTATAATAAACCCGAAAAATAAAAAGTATGCATTTATTCTACATGTATTCCAGTACATATGTGTATTCTACTACCCATACAGCATGTATTGTTTTAATACTCTTGTGATGTACAGTACTGAGCATGCCTACAGTATACAGTAGAGTATGCCTGGACAGTACTATACTGTATGTTCTAGAAACACTGTATTTTGTTACAGTATAAAAGGAGACAATGGAACAATTTAAAACAAATCAACATTTTCTTTTATAGGTGGAGTAAGGAGAAAAAGTGTACAGCAATGCAAAACATTTACAGGTGTATGGTGCACTGCTAGTAAAAACATTTATGTACAGAAAGTAAAAACATTTACAGCACAACAGTATTGTGTTAGTAAAAATCATTTCTTTATTAATACAAGTTAAAACACGCAACATCTCCTTTATTAAAGTACAGAAAGTCAAAACATTTACAGCACAACAGTATGGTGTTAGTAAAAATCATTTCTTTATTAATACAAGTTAAAACACACAACATCTCCTTTATTAAAGTACAGAAAGTCAAAACATTTACAGTAGGATGGTGTACAGTACAGCAAGTCTTGCCTGCACAACTCCTGTCCTCGAGGGCCGCAAACAGGCTCGGTTTTCCCTGAAAACCGGGCTTGTTTGCGGCCCTCGAGGACTGGAGTTGTGCAGGTCTTGTGTAAGTAAAAACATTTCTTTATTAATAAAATTTAAAACACGCAACATCTCATTTATTAAAGTACAGAAAGTCAAAACATTTACAGCACAACAGTATGGTGTTAGTAAAAACCAGGCACTGCCCACCCTAGTCCCCCCACACACATCAGTGACTTGCACTGCCCACCCTAGTCCCCCCACACCTGTCCATGACAGGCACTGCCCACCCTAGTCCCCCCACACTCATCAGTGACTGGCAATATGCCATGTACCCTAAACAAATTAAAGGATACACAAAAACAATACTATATATATGAAATGCCTTAAGGTCTCCCTGCAGCTGGCCCAAAAACACTCAGCCAGAGAGAAAATTCAAATGGTAATTGCAAAGAGGACCTGTAGCGCACAGGAGAGAAAAAAACAAAACAGGACATAGTGTAATCCGTAAAAAAAATAGATTGATGTTCCCTGCTATAAAGAGATGCACTTACAAGAGATAAATTCAAATCAAGCAGCACAAATACTCTTAGCTGGATACGTTGGTGAAGGGGATCCACATCACCAGACTTCACATAGTTCCTCTATATTAGAGCTCTCTCTCTTTCTCTCTAAGATGACAAACTAAAAGACACTGAAACATGGAAGCTTAACCCTCTCTCTCTTTCTCTCTCTCTCACCCTGTCACCCACCCACCCTCTCACCCTGTCTCTCTCCCGTCTCTGTCTCTCTCTCTCTCCCGTCTCTGTCTCTCTCCCTGTCTCTGTCTCTCTCCCCATCTCTGTCCCCCCCTCTCTCCCCCCTCCTCTCTTCCCCCTATCCCCTCCTCTCGCCCACTCCTCTCTCCCCCCGCTCTCTCACCCCCTCTCTCCCTTTCTATCACCCCCTCTCTCCCCCTATCTGCCCCCCCTCTCTCCAAGTCTCCCCCTCCTCTCTCCCCCTCTCTCCCCCCCTCTCTCCCCCTCTCTTCCCCTCTCTCTCCCCCTGTCTCTCCCCCTCTCTCTCTCTCTCTTTCACGTTTCAAAAATGCATCGAAACATAGGTAAAAAAGCGTTAAAAATGATTCTGCAGATTTCTACTACATACATTTGTGAAGTATCCTTTTCAATGATGACAAACTTAAAGACACTGAAACGTGGAAGCTTAAAAATGCTTACTGACAAATGCGAGTGTCTTTATCTAATATTCCACCAAATATTCAAAAGCTGTGTTCATCCCATAAAACTCATACATCTCATTCAAATGGTAAGTAGTTATTGGTGTTATTCAATTTTTTTAAATTCTAGCACATATTTACATATTGTTACTCATAAATGGCAACAATCTTGGAAATGTATGTTATTATCTTACAAATCATATATTTTTAAAAATATAATTGAAAGGTTTTCATGAGATATGTTGTGTCCCCATTCATTTCATTATTACAATTTATGTATGTGTCTGAATCTCTTATTAGGGGTTAGTTTAACCTCCGGTCTGCTAGTAAAACTGAATGACTGTGTCGCGAAATGATGCATGTCTAAAAAGTGTGTCACCAACATGAAAAGTTTGGAAAGCTCTGCGCTAATGTCTTCTGTTTGTAAGGGCAAATGGAGCAATGTCCACATTTGTGGGAACCCTTAAGCTGCAGAAAGGATCCCCTCTGTTTGTTATGTTTCTGACTAGAGAACAAACTAGATGATACACGATTGCCAATTGTTCGTGATATTGAAAATACTAGTTTTGGACCATGAGATACCAGATCAAGAAGGCGAGGGTCAAGAGACAACACCGGCCAATGTTTCCTAATGATAACAGATTTGGCCATCGCTTGGCTGCTATATTGTGTAATGAAGTATGGCACTTCACTAACAGTGTTTTGTGGGACTCTGTTGTCAACATGAGGAGTCAAATCAATGAGCTCTATCCTATTCTTAGAGTTCATGGTCAAATGCCTCATTTATGTCACTAATCTTATAACCTATAGATAAGGTAGTCCCGTGGGGTCGATGGCGAGCACAGCTATGGAAGAATGGGGGCTACAAACCAGTAAAAACTATTTAAAAGATTTTATTGAGTGGTCCATGAGGAGTACAGGGTTACTCTGACGCGTTTCGGGAACAGGTCCCTTTGTCAAAGAGTAAATTCGCGTCTGTATAGCCTCCCCTTTACATACACAAGCCCCCGCCCCCAACGATGACGTCACGGAAATCGAATCTCGTGCGAGTATCTCAGGCGGCACAACCCATTGGTGGAAGAAGACCACCAATGGAGTGCCTAGCTGAGGACTCGCCTCCCCTGTGGGTTTCGGCTGCGGGGCAATTCATGTTGGGGATACATAAAGATACAAAACACAACGTGAAACCATTAAAAATGTAACAAAATACTAGTGATAATAAAAACACGAATATTCAACCATTTTGATGCAATGGAGAAACAATTAATGAATGATGAACTATATCATGGATATCTAAGAGCTTAATTCTTTAGATGGATCTAAACATATCAAACAGATAAACGGACAGGGCAATATGACAGACCAAGGAGTATGTATATATTAAATCTAGAAAAACTTTTCTTTGATGAAACGAATCATGCATGCTTTTTAAAGGCTATAATGGAACATGTAAAACAATTCATTCAATTTGATTCAACAATAGAGCAATGTAATTGGAACAAAAGACAGCTGTAGAATTCAACTAATAGAGAATTCAATTTTTTGCATTTGTATTCGGATCGAACAAGCTGGGAGAGATTTTATTACCAATGGTTTTTGCTCTCCTAAAAACCATTCTTGGTTGATCTTTTATATATTTGTCCAAATCCTTATCTAGTTTCAGTATACCCCAATGTTTCATCAGGATAGTTCTGATTTGTTGTGCATGCCTAGAGATGGTGGTAATAAATAACGGTAAGTCATCCGTCGGTTCTGAGTGATGTAATTTGTTCTTATAAAATGGCTCTCTTTTAGACTTACTTTTGTTCAAGAGTACAGACCTATCTGTATGCAATGCACAATCAAATGCACTTTTGATATCTTCATCCCTATAACCCCTGTGTTTGAACCTGATAGATAAGTGTTCTGCTTGGGTTAGAAATGCTTGATCTGTTGAATAGATTCTCCGGAGTCTCAGAAATTGTCCTTTCGGAATACCTCTGATTAAACGTCAGGGATGCGCACTATTGGCTCTGAGCAAGGAATTTCTGGAGTTCTCTTAGTTCTCTGTTAGTTTGAAATCTGAGATCCGCATCTATATGTAGATGCAAATCCAAAAAATCCATTTCAGTGTCATGTACTTTGTGAGTAAATTTTAAATTAAAGGAATTATTGTTCAGATACTCTAAAAACTCATGTAGTGTTTTAGTGTTGCCAGACCAAATAAATAATAAATCGTCAATATAGCGACGATAGAAAGTAATATATTGTCTAAAGGGGTTTACATCACCGAAAATATGTGTAGTTTCCCAAAAGCCCATAAATAAATTGGCATATGAGGGTGCAAAGGAAGTCCCCATAGCCGTGCCTTGTGTTTGTAAGTAATAAGTGCTATTGAATAAAAAGTAATTGTGTTGTAACAAAAATATAACTGAATCCAAGATAAAAGTGCTTTGTGCCATGTGAATATTGGAGTGATTAAGGTAATAACTAATAGCTTTAGTGCCTAACGTATGATCAATAACAGTGTATAAAGATGTCACATCAAGTGTGACCCAACAATAAGAGTGCGACCATGTAATTTTTTGAATATCTGACAACAAATCTGAGGAATCTCGTAAATAAGAAGGAAGGGTCTTAACCATTGGTTGTAAAAATTGATCCACGTACATAGAGAGACCATCTCCCACAGATCCAATGCTCTAAATAATCGGTCTTCCAGGGGGGTTGACCAGAGACTTATGGATCTTTGGGAGATGGTAAAAAATAGGCACTGTGGGAAACGGATTATAAATAAACTGAAATTCCTGTTGTGTGAGAACTCCCAATTCCTTGCCCATCTCCAGCAGCTCTCTGATCTCATTAAGGTATGGACCTGTGGGATTTTTATCTAGCTTGCAATAAGCCTGTATATTATTGAGTTGTCTCAAAGCTTCTTTTAAGTATGTATCAACATGCATAACTACCACAGCTCCACCTTTGTCTGCATTTTTAATTATGATGTCACCTCTTTTACCAAGCAAATTGAGATGCATCCTTTCCTCTTTAGAGAAATATCCATGTGCAACTGGAGAGAAAGAAAATCCCCTAGCTAACATCTGGAGATCTTTTTCAACAAGTTTTTCAAAGGTCTCAATGTGTGCCCCCTTGTTAAAAATGGACAGAACACTGATTTGTTCTTGAACTTAGTATGTTTACTATCAGTAAGGAAATTATACTGTTCCTCTATATTGATCATTGATGACTCCCCTAATTCTTGTTCAGTAAGCAAGTCATTCATGTCTTGAAGGACACTCAACTCCCTAAAGGAGGGTTTTCAAGTGCATCAACTGGAGAGGTAAGACTAGAATCGTCGAAAATGTCCCGGGGAGGACATCTGAAATTATTATCCGCCCTGGATAAGAAAAATTTCTTTAATGAAAGTTTTCTAACATATTTTTGGAGATCAATGACAGTGCTGAAGAGGTCAAAATCCTCACTTAAAGCGAAGTTGAGACCCTTCTCCAGCACTGCCATTTCTCCCCCCGTTAGAATGACACCTAAAATATTAACCACATTCGTTGGACCAATCAAAAGTCCCTTTTCCCCCTGTTTGGCGCCCCTTCTTTTGGACGAGCGCCTTGTCCTTTTTGATAGTTTTTTTGAGTTCTTAGAACTTCTTAAATCATAGGATATCGAGGTATCTTGTAGTGACCTCATTTGACGAGCTTCATATTCAGTATGATCTCGACTCTTATTGCCTTCATCATCAGTGGAAAAGGAGACAGTAAAATGGCGTGCCTCATTATCAGATAAATCTGACATACTTGAGGTTTCATGATTCCTCTTCAAAATAGATTTCCTGGAGGTTGATTTCTTCTGATACTCAGGGCGTCGATTTGAATTCCTTCTCTGCGTATTATCTTGTCTGTTGATGTTCTTTATTGGTTGTGGTTTCTTCCACAAATATACTTGATTGTGTTCATAGTCCACACGGTCTCTATCGAATTTGGTCTGTTTTTTGATCATAATACCATCCTCTGTTTTCTCCACGTCTTTGCTCAATTTGTCATCCATTTTATCAAAATCTGCCATGTCTCTGAAGGTATGTAGATTCTGTTGCACCTCCTTTATATTCTTTTTTACCACATTCCTCTCTTGGATTTTTGTTTTAATAATTAAGTCCATTAACTTCATTGAACAATCGTCCAGTACTTTGATCCATTCAGCTTCAAAACCTTTGGACGGGAAGCCGAATGAAGGCATCTTCTTAATTCGAAGACCTCTGGGAATCCTCTTGGATATGACATAATTGTCTAAAGTAGTAATGTCCCACCAGAGTCTAAGATTAGTTGTTAAAGCTCTTTCTAGCCTAGCAAAGTACATAGTCAAATCCAAATTATCCTCACAGGTATTTAACATAGTTCCCGTGAAAACATGTGCTACTCTGCGCTTACGTCCGGTGTTGTCTGCGCATTTCTGGCCGAATGTGGTATTAGCTGGGATATCAGAAATCACTTCCTCAACAGTTTCTTCCATTGCAAAACAAAGGACTCCTCACAAATCCAAAAATTAAAAAGTGTATAATTGTATCTAACCTGGTTAAATTGTAGCCCCCGTAGAATAAGTATTAATAGTCCATGATGTACGAGCTCCTGAAGGAAATATTGTGTACAATGTTTAAGGGATATTATCCCAGTAGTCAGGGCTCAGCCGCAAGATGGAACATGTGTATAATCCATGAAGTAATAAAATTAGGCAAAGATAACAGAGCTATAGTAATAAGCGCTACGTGAGACTCAATAAACCTGTATAGGTATAGTATAAAAGTTAATACTATAGAGATAATAGCAGATCTAAATATATACCATAAAGGTCATGCTAAAGCTCCTAGTAAAACGAACTGTACATACCATAATAAGTCCTGGAGTGAACAGGTGAGAACTCACTCGTGTGGCAGCTCAATCTGTGCCTGTTGCGTGCATCACGCCGATGTATGTAGAGATAAGGTAGTCCCGTGGGGTCCGATGGCGGAGTACAGCTATGGAAGAATGGGGGCTACAAACCAGTAAAAACTATTTAAAAGACTTTATTGAGTGGTCCATGAGGAGTAAAGGGTTACTCTGACGCGTTTTGGAAACAGGTCCCTTTGTCAAAGAGTAAATTCGCGACTGTATAGCCTCCCCTTTACATACACAAGCCCCCGCCCCCAACGATGACGTCACGGAAATCGAATCTCGCTCGAGTATCTCAGACGGCACAACCCATTGGCTGAAGAAGACCACCAATGGAGTGCCTAGCTGAGGACTCGCCTCCCCTGTGGGTTTCGGCTGCGGGGCAATTCATGTCGGGGATACAGAAAGATACAAAACACAACGTGAAACCATTAAAAATGTAGCAAAATACTAGTGATAATAAAAACACGAATATTCAACCATTTTGATGCAATGGAGAAACAATTAATGAATGATGAACTATATCATGGATATCTAAGAGCTTAATTCTTTACATGGATCTAAACATATCAAACAGATAAACGGACAGGGCAATATGACAGACCAAGGAGTATGTATATATTAAATCTAGAAAAACTTTTCTTTGATGAAACGAATCATGCATGCTTTGTAAAGGATATAATGGAACATGTAAAACAATTCATTCAATTTGATTCAACAATAGAGCAATGTCATTGGAACAAAAGACAGCTGTAGAATTCAACTAATAGAGAATTCAATTTTTTACCCATATACAGGAATGACAAATCTGATAGATTATCTTCAATTCTAATGGATAATCTCATGTGGACTACACAAACAATCAATTAGTATATAAAGCATAAGATATAAAATGTATATAAATGTAATCATAGGTGGGGAGAAATCATGGATCATAATTAAAGAAAATGTTTTAACTCCCACTCTAGATTCATGCCCCTGGGTGCTAATGTCCCAAGGGCATAAATCCAGTACATCTCTCTCCGATTTAAGAAAGACTCTCTGTCTCCTCCTCTAACATGGAATTGTATATTTTCAATTGCGCTAAATGTAAAATTCTGTAAGGAACCGGATTGGCATTTCAAAAAATGACGTGCTACTGGGAATCGTTCGTCTTTATTTTTAATACTTCTGATATGTTCATTAACTCTCTCTCTCTGAGTGTGCGAATAGTCCTGCCCACGTAAGAACTACCGCATGAGCATCTGAGCACATAAATGACATATTTAGTATTACATGTCATGAAAGAACATAACCTGTAGTTCTGTTTAGTGTATATATTTTTAACATGTTTTATGGGGGATGCATATCTGCATATTCTGCAATTGCTGCAACAAAAAAACCTTTGATTCTTGGATTTTTTGCATTTTTATTCGGATCAAACAAGCTGGGAGAGATTTTATTACCAATGGTTTTTGCTCTCCTAAAAACCATTCTTGGTTGATCTTTTATATATTTGTCCAAATCCTTATCTAGTTTCAGTATACCCCAATGTTTCATCAGGATAGTTCTGATTTGTCGAGCTTGCCTAGAGAAGGTGGTAATAAATAACGGTAAGTCATCCGTCGGTTCTGTGTGATGTAATTTGTTCTTATAAAATGGCTCTCTTTTAGACTTACTTTTATTCCAGAGTACAGACTTATCTGTATGCAATGCACAATCAAATGCACTTTTGATATCTTCATCCCTATAACCCCTGTGTTTGAACCTGATAGATAAGTGTTCTGCTTGGGTTAGAAATGCTTGATCTGTTGAACAGATTCTCCGGAGTCTCAGAAATTGTCCTTTCGGAATACCTCTGATTAAACGTTGGGGATGCGCACTATTGGCTCTGAGCAAGAAATTTCTGAAGTTCTCTTTTCTAAACATGTTAGTTTGAATTCTGAGATCCGCATCTATATGTAGATGCAAATCCAAAAAATCAATTTCCGTGTCATGTACTTTGTGAGTAAATTTTAAATTAAAGGAATTATTGTTCAGATACTCAAAAAACTCATGTAGTATTTTAGTGTTGCCAGACCAAATAAATAATAAATCGTCAATATAGTGACGATAGAAAGTAATATATTGTCTAGAGGGGTTTACATCACCGAAAATATGTGTAGTTTCCCAAAAGCCCATAAATAAATTGGCATATGAGGGTGCAAAGGAAGTCCCCATAGCCGTGCCTTGTGTTTGTAAGTAATAAGTGCTATTGAATAAAAAGTAATTGTGTTGTAACAAAAATAAAACTGAATCCAAGATAAAAGTGCTTTGTGCCGTGTGAATATTGGAGTGATTAAGGTAATAACTAATAGCTTTAGTGCCTAACGTATGATCAATAACAGTGTATAAAGATGTCACATCAAGTGTGACCCAACAATAAGAGTGCGACCATGTAATTTTTTGAATATCTGACAACAAATCTGAGGAATCTCGTAAATAAGAAGGAAGGGTCTTAACCATTGGTTGTAAAAATTGATCCCCGTACATTGAGAGACCATCTCCCAAAGATCCAATGCTCGAAATAAGCGGTCTTCCAGGGGGGTTGACCAGAGACTTATGGATCTTTGGGAGATGGTGAAAAATAGACACTGTGGGAAATGGATTATACTGTAAATAAACTGAAATTCCTGTTGTGTGAGAACTCTCAATTCCTTGCCCATCTCCAGCAGCTCTCTGATCTCATTAAGGTATGGACCTGTGGGATTTTTATCTAGCTTGCAATAAGCCTGTATATTATTGAGTTGTCTCAAAGCTTCTTTTAA